>JAOXYA010163009.1:0-21100 GCA_028565675.1 Sorex palustris | reverse complement strand
CGCCGCTCTGTCTTTTGAGTCTTTAAGGACTAAACCTTTCCGTCTGGAACAGCGGTTCTCTAAGTATGCCTCTTGACAAAGAGCCTTAGCACAGCCTCAGAACGTACCAGAAACTCATATTCTACACCCCCCGCCCCTCTCGCGGGCAGACCCCGCTCCTCCCCGGCCAGGCCCCGCCCCTCACGCGGCGGACTCCGCCGGGGGCGCCTTCGGGGCTGTGAGGCTGGACGCTGCCCCTGGCGCTCCCTCCACGCATCCTTAATGTAGGGTGGCCGGGACCAGTGTCCTCGCCTCAGCAGTTGCCTCCTTTGAAGGGGTGCGGGAGGTGGCAGCCTTCCCGGGCTTCTCCTGAGGACCTCGGTGCGGCTTCTCTTGTCGCACTCTGGTCACAACTGTGGTCGGCTCTGGGGCCGAGAGAGATCTCAGGAGAGATCCTGAAGGAAACCTGCTTGGCATTGACTGGAAATGGAAATGCAGGCGGCCTTGGGGGGGGTTCTAGCTTCCCGGTCTGGTGGAGAAGAAAAAGCTGGATGACGAGGGTGGCACCTTCCCCTGCCCCGGGTTTTAGACAGCTGAGTACCCACCCCTCAGCCTCTTCTTCCTTCTCTTTCTTCAACAATGAGCCATTCACTTCCTTCCCTGTTGCCGCTCCAGATTCAGGGTCACCGGCAAGAATAAAACCAGCTCTTGAGCCAGTCGGCTGCCCATCCAAAGTGGACACTCCCAGGATGTTTCTGTCACTTGTCACACACAACACCCGTGTTTGAACAGGAGCCCCCAAAGGCCAGACTGGAAGGACTGGGGACTGAAGAAGAAATGGCCACTTCCCATGGGAGCATGGCTCTGCACTGCAAGCAGAGGGCACAGCACCACATAGGCTCACCTTGGTGGTTCTCTCTGTTGCAGCATTTCCTCCAGAGATACTCACAATGGTCACAAATGAGAGTGGGCCAGGGATGTAGCTCAGAGAAGACACGTCTCTCACGTGGGAGAGACCCTGGGTTCCAGAGGCCCAGCACCTAGGAAAGGATGTTCATTCATCTAAACATCACACATGTGCTCCACTCCATCAAGAAGGTGAGCGTTCCAGAAAAATTATGTATTCTTCAGATTCTACAGAGATCTATCACAGAGCCTACCCTGCATCTCCTGTAGACACCTCTGGTGGTTCTGGGGAAAGGGAGATGTCGAAAATGAAAGCTTATACCTTAATACTGCTTCTTTTATATATATATACCTTCGTGTGGTTGTGTTCCTTTTGCACCTTCATGTGACTGTGTTTTAACAGGGTTCCCACATGAAAGTATAAATCCCCACACTTTAAGCCACGCTTCCTCAAATATAACTTTTTATAGAACGACTCAAAGGGTGTTCTACTAGCATCAAAACCCAAAAGACTTCACTCTGCAGAAGTTTATCCTCACAGAACTTGCTTCTCAGTCCTATCATGACCCATAGACTTTTCTCTTGAGATTTTGCTCTTCACAGATTTTCTCTTCAGAAATTCTAACTCCTATAGGAATTTAGATTTGTGTGCATATTTTGCTCTATACAAATAATTCTCCTAAGATTATTTTACTCAGATTTCTTCTCAAACATGTAATCTATAGATACTTCACCTCAGATTTTGATCATCGCACATTTTGTTTCAGATCATCTTGAGGGGTGGGAGGGGTACACACTTGGCAGTTCTCAGGGATTACTTCTGGCTCTGCACTCAGGAATTACACCTGGTGATGCTCTGGGGACCATATGGAGTGCCAGGAATCGAACCCAGGTAAGCCAATGCAAGGCAAGTTCCCTACTCACTATACTATCTTTCCAGCTATCTCTTCAGATTGTTGTACCAAATAGAATTTGCTTCTCAGATTTTTGCTGTTCACCAACTTTTTTGTGTAGGTCTGTTTTGCCCAATAGGTTTATGTCCTGTGATTTTGTTACTTGCTGACTTTTCTCCACAGATTAGTCATGCCAAAAATTCTTTTCTTCTCAATTTGGTCCACTTTCTTCCCTCAATTTGGATATGATGTGTCAGATATATTTTCTCTCCTATTTTAATCTTCACACACTTTATCTCCCCAGAGACGTGGAATCCACTAGATATCTTCTATTTTACTCCTCCACAAGTTTCCCTTCTTAGACATGTTTTTTTCCAACAGACTTTCCTCCTCAGATTTTGCTATACACCAACTTTTGTACTTAAACTATGCTCTATAAATATGTTACTTTTCTTCAAATATGTTGCTCATCGACTTTTGTGCTAAATAGACAAAAATTTCTCTCATGCTTAGTTTACATTCTTTCTCAAAATGATGTATCCAATAAACTATTGCTCAAACTTACTCCTTAGAGGTTTTACTCATTTTTTGCCATGAGGCTTATATCATCAGACTTCTATCATCACTCACTTTTATCCCCACCACATTTGTGCCAGACAGATTTTTCTCCTGATATTTTTCTCTTCACATACATTTCTGCTCTGGATACTTGTACCCAAAAGATGTTTATCCTTAGACCTTAGTCCTCTCAGACTTTCCTCTCAGACTTTCTCCTCAGAACTTCTTTCCAAATAGTTTTTTCCTTAGGTTTTTCTTATTAGTTTTGTCATGCTCAATTATACTTAATTCAGATTTTTCACCTCACAAGCATTTTCCTTCAGAGATGTTGTGGACATTAGATTTCTCTCACATTTTCCCTCCTTCACATACTGTCTACTTAGACCTTTTGTAACCAATAAACATTTTCTGTTATTTTACTCCTTCAGAACTTTCTTTCCAGACCTACTTTTCCCAATACTCCTTTCTCTTCACAATTTGCTTCTTACAGCATTTTCTCCTAAGAACTTTATTCCCATTATATCCTCCCTCCAATTATGTTCTGTCTTACACTTTTTGCTTAGACCTCGTGTGTCCAGTATGTTTTCTCCTTAGTTTTTGTTTTCACGGATTTTTCTCCTCAGAGACCTAATAAACTTTTTATTTCAGATTTTGCTTTCCATAGACTTATCTTCTCAGATTTTTCTTCTCACAATTTTCTCAACAGCAGTTATGCCACCTAGACTTCTCTCCTTATATTTTTCAACCCGCAGTCTTTACTCAGAGACAATTTGCATTATAGGTCTTTCTTTCTAATTTTGTTCCACAGTCTTTTTTTGTGTCCTCCTCTCCATTAAACCAGTGGTCTTCAACTGCTGTTCTGCAAGTGTAAAAAGTTTAAAACCATTGGTCTGCCACCTTGGTTGTAAGTGCTGGTTCAATTTTAAAAAGTTGCTGGTTGCAGACAGGTTCTGGCATGCAGACAGGTTCTGGTCCACAGGTGTAAAAAGGTTGAATAATGCTGCCTTAGACCATTCTTTATATTAAAACAAACAAACAAACATAATACTACTAATAATAAAACATCAACTCTTTGTACTCCCAGCTCACCACTTCAACACATCAGTTTGGGGACAGAGTACAGGGCCATGCAAGTCACTCTCCTCTGATTATTGAGAGGAATGAGATTGACGACCTGCCTCAGTTATCTTGTTCTGTGGCCTTGACTAAATAGTTTCATCTCTAGGAGTTCAGTTTTTATCTTTAATTTGGGGATAAGATTACACTTTTTCTGGGGAGTTATAAATATGATGGGTGAAGAAGCATAAGACAAACTGCCTGAAGGTAACCCCCTGGCTATGCTGAGCTGAGGAGGGGAGCCTTGCACATCCAGATGGCAGATGCAGGAGTCAGATAACCTCTGTAGGCTGCACCAACTCAAAGACACTTTTGTTCTGCACTGTTTTTCTCATCATGATCTCACACTACTCAGTGAATTTCATGCTTACTGTGAGTAAGATGGATGGATCTTTTAGTTTTCAATTAGCAAACACTTCGCTCTTAAAACAATTGGCAAGGCAAACAGATGCACTGAGTGACTGATGACAGGAAACATCTGAGCCAAGTGGTGGCTACACCCTAGGCTCTCAGTTCATTTCCCAGTCGAGCAGTAGGGGCCTCTGAAGGTCATTGAGAAACCCACTCCTCCCACAGGCAGAGCTATGCTATTCCAAGTAAATCAGCAAAGGCGGGCTGGCCCTTTCCTTAAACCATGGAAGGAGACACAACAATCTCCTTGAGTTTCTCATATATATGTTCCAAGCCTCTGAGTCTAGAAGTTCTTCATGATATGCTATTAAAACCTTAAATTCCTCCTTTGTGTGTGTGGAGAGGGGGTGGGGGGAAAGAGTCCAAATTGGCAAATAAATCATGAGTGACAGGTGAGGATAGATGACTTGAGTGAGGTGGTGGGATTGTTGGCTTGAAGTGATAAGAAAATAAAGGACTAAGTCAATGAAGAATAAGGGAGATCTAGAATTTCTTCCCTCCCCCCACCCCCAAGAACTCTTGTTCTCTAAGGTGGAGAATGAGATACGGATCTGGTTTGGAAAGGAAGATCCCAAAAAGTTCTACTTCAACCCTGATGCACTCTTGGAGAGAGAGATAGAAGCCATCAACCTCCTTTCCCAGAATAATTACATAAAAAATAAGAAAAATGCTCTCATCTGAGAAGTCCAAGCTAAGAAGGATTAAAGTCACTCTTTTCTAGTTGGGATTTGTACTTGGCTGTCTGATTTTAAAGCCCATGAATGAGCCCTTTCACAGATCAAGTAGGTAGGAGCCACTGGAGTTGTATTGATAGATAACCTCAAAGTTGTGCTAGTATTTATTTAAAATGCTGGTAAGTTGGTGTTGGGACCTATGGTGACATAAAATTTAAAAGAACTTGCATTTATCTACCTTTATTCCTCATATTTGAAACCAGAGAAGTTGAACTTATTTCATAATCACACTGTCATAAGAAACAATAAAAACATGAATACCATGGTTTAGAGATAGATCTGCTAGCCCAGAAAGTACAGTAAAAGAACCAAAAGAAGGATTCAATATATTCAATAATCATTTCACTCATTTGTTCTATATTAAAATATTACCATCTTATTTTATCTGATTAAAACTTAGTCTATGGAATTTATAGATTTAAGTAGGATAAAATTACAGAATTAAAATAATAAATTATTATTACTATGACTAAAAAAAGTCACTTTTTTCTTTGTTTGCAACCAAATTTACAACCTTGGCAAAGTGCAAAACATCTCTGAGCCTCAATTTTCTTAGTTGTAAAATGGGGACAGAGATTCACAATACAGTGCTCTTTTTCATATCAGAGTGTTTTCAAGACTGAGTAGGGGAAACAGCTGACACATATTAGTGTTCAGAGGTTTTCACTGTTTTCTTCTTTTAAGGATAAAAACTCACACAAAGATGTGTTGAAGGGAACAGGGGTCACTCTTTGTGGTGTTCAGGGCTAAATGTCTTTACCTATTTTGCAGAGGAAAACCAAGCCCATTGTCAAGCTTTAGGTAGTTCTCTTATCCTCTTCTTTCTTTTATCTGTTTGTACTTATCCAATTTTCAAATGAGCCTGAGGAAACTGGACCAGAATTGTGCTACAAAAAGTAAATGAGGGGCTGGAGCAATAGCACAGCAGGTAAAGCATTTGCCTTGCACGCGACCAACCCAGGTTCAATTCCCAGCATCCCATATGGTCCTCTGAGCACAGCCAGGGGCAATTCCTGAGTGCAGAGCCAGGAGTAACCCCTGTGCATCACCAGGTGTGACCCAAAAAGGAAAAAAAAATGAATTCAGGGCCTGAGAGATATTATAGTGGGTAGGGCATTTGCCTTGCACATGGCCAACCCAGGTCCAATCCCCTACATATCATGTCATACAGCCCCTCAAGCCCTGAGCACAGAGCCAGAAGTAAGCCCATGGCACTGCCAGGTGTGGCCAAAATCTCCTGCCCCTCCCAAATAAGAAAAAGAATGCATCCTTTTTAAACTTTATTATTGCTCTTGAAAGTAAGAAATCTAAATTCTTGATTCTTTTACTGCATAGCCATCCATTGCCCCATGTCAGAATAATCCAGTGAAGGGTTCGCAGAGCCTTCAGGAGACTCTTACCAAGGCAGGAGAGCAGAGCTACCTGAGAATCACCTGAGGGTTTTGATATCTGCATGTGTAATTCACCGTCAGAGGTTGATTTCTCATTGATGGGTTATAACAAGCTTTTCTACATTGGTGTTAAATGAACTTTTATAATTTCTGTGTTCTCCTATTTTGAAACAAGAAGGAATACCGTTGTGACCCACTTTAAGAAATTCTATTGTAACTTGAGATACAAAACAGATAGACAGTGCAATTACTCATTGAGCAAATTTATTTGATGACTTGATGGAAAGAGGTCCTAAAAATCTACACCCTATTTGTACACCCATGTTTACAACAGTATTATTCATGATAGTCAGAAGTTATAAGCAACTTAAGAGATAAAACTAAGAGATAAATCCAAGAGATAAATAAATGTGAATAGACAGCATGAGATAAACAAAACTAGTCAAGAGTTATAAGCAACCCAAGAGATAAACCCAAGAGATAAATCCCGGAGATAAACAAAATGTGGTTTACATACAACAGAATTGTTTGGGCTGTAAGACTGTAAGAGGCAGGAAATTCTGTCCCAAGCTATAAAATGGAAGACATTTCAAGATACTGTGCTAAGTGAAATAGTCAGTCATTAAAAGATAAATACTGCCTGATTTCACCTATAAGTCATTAAATAGTCAGTCGTGAAAATAAGTCATTAAATAGTCAGTCATTAAAAGATAGACACTGCCTGATTTCACCTTTAAGAAACATGAAGAGAAGCTAAGTCCTCTGAAGCAGAGGGTGGGGTAATGGTTTTCAGCAGTTGGAGGAAGATGTAAATGAGGATTTAATGCTCTACAAGTAGAGTTCCAGTTTGGGGAGTTGAAAATATGCAGGAGTTTTATGGTCTTGATGGGTGTGCAACATGAATATACTGGGTATTCTTCATGAAATTGAGGTATGAACACTTAATGATTAAGACAGCAAATCATATGCAGTTTTATATTATATTATATTATATTATATTATATTATTACAACAAAAATCTATATGGGTTTCTGTAACCACCACAGTTGCCAGTACATGTGGAAACAAACCATCATGGAAATACCAATCAGTGGAAAAGTGATTGAATTTAGAAAATAATCAAATTATATGTTACTTGGAGGTAATATTTAGGGATGTACAATCAGTACTGCCCTAGATTTTTTCATCCCTTTCCATAGCTAATAAAGCACTTTCTATGATTTCATTTGCCTTCCAGTTTTCTTATGGTAATCAAAAAGATCATCCATTTGGGAGAGTGCTGCATTATTAAAAGACTTTCCTTTCCAGTTGGGAAGATGTAATGAAATTAGGGTGAATGTTTTCTGATAGCCTGAAAATACAAGGACCATTCAATTGTTCAGGCTCTGAATGGATTTATGTACTTCAGAGGAAGCTCCCAAATGTAATAAAAGAAATTTCAAAGTTTATTGGGTGAATGAGTAATGAGCAAAATATATTTAGTCTTTAAACCATTTCACAGCATTTGGGATGTTTCTCACAGCCTGCTACTCTACATGTGATCTCCATGGCCAATGACTTGGTCACTCAGCCCTCACAGCCACCCAGCCTAGACGTAGTCTAGGTAGTGATCTGGGTCCAGGATGAGGGAAATAAACTATTTGAGAAGCTTAAGAAGAAGGGGGAAAAGGAATGAAAGAAATTCTTTGAAAATATTGTCATAGCTAACAGAATCACAGGGGAGATTAAAGAACCAGGCTTATCAAGATTGCTGGAACAAAAGAGCTAAATGAATCAAGGTTTTCAATCAAGATCAAGCCCACACAGCCCATGAATGAGAGCTCAGTCATTGTGGGCAAACATAGGGCACCAGATGGAGTCGCCTCTGCTACTGGAATCAACTCTGGCATTCCCCCGACCCAGGCACACTGTTATTCTGCTCTAGGAAATTGCAAGTTGTAGCTACTTGTGCTGCCTCTAGAATAGAAGCTGATTGTCCCATTTCTGAGTCATTGGCTCCTAAGGTCAAATCCAGGGCATCTCTTTGAGTTGATCAAGATCCACATAGCAAGGGGACCTCCAGTTTAGAAAGAGAAGATGACAAGGGGCTGGAGTGATAGCACAGTGGGTAGGGCGTTTGCCTTGCACACGGCCAGCCCGGGTTCGATTTCCAGCATCCCATATCGTCCCCTGAGCACCACCAGGAGTAATTCCTGAGTGCAGAACCAGGAGTAACCCCTGTGCATTCCCGGGTGTAACCCAAAGTGCAAAAAGCAAGAACAAACAAACAAACAAACAAAAAACAAATGACAGCAACATTCCTCTGCATCCAGGATCCCAAGGAAGAAAGAAGCCACCAGGTTCTGTCCTTTTTACTTTTGAACACCACTCCAGGTCCATCCTCCCTCATCTCAGACAGATTATTTCCCAAGTCTCCTCCCTGGTCTTCCACCTCCAACCTATTGTCCTCACTGTCAGAATGCTGTCCCTAAAACATAAATCACATATATCTGATCACGCCACTCCTGCTTTCAGCCTTCAATATCTTCCTGTTGTCTTTGAGAAAAATTTTAATCTTGTTAAATGGATTAATAGTCGCCACCCCTACCTCTCTCCAGCCTCTGTTCCTGTCCCCTCTGCAGTGAATGAGTCAACAAATGTGTAAATGAATTTTGGATAGGGTCACAGATACTGCCTCTTCCAGAGTTTTCTCAAATGTTGGTCCTGAGACTGGATGCAATAGAAACATCTGTAAAACTAAGAGGAAAAGGGAGATTTGTGGGCTCTATTCTGTACAAGCTCTACAAGATTGAAATTTGAAGGGGGGAGATTTGTGTACTTCCGAAATATCAACAACTGGTTCTGAAGACCAGTCATATGGGGAAAGCATTCATCTAATTTAGAAGTCTTTTCTTTTACACATGTGATATCTGAGGCCATAGGGGTTAAATATTCAACATATATGAATCGAGCCTGGTGTTTTAGTGAAGTGAGACTTGGAGCAAAGTTAACCTGACACATTTAGTGCTATACATATCATTATTGTGCCACATAGTAATTAGGCATAAATAGTGGGTAAGCCCTTCAGAAGGAAGGTTGTTACTACAGTTATATAAACTAAGAATTTCTGGGGTTGGGACAATGAGGGAAGGAAAAGAAGCCACTGATAACAGTTAGGGTGTGGTTACAACGCCCTATACAAGGTTCTTAGGTCTGTTACCTGGACCCCAATAGATTTGATGACCAATGGGTGTGCCAAAGGCTTTGGACAATCAGGTGGGCAGTGGGCTGCCCGGTGTGGGGAGGGATTGAAGCGATGCCCTTAGAATGGGGAAAAGCATGTGTTGCTTCTTCTATAGAAGGAGGGACTGGCTTGGTTGGGACATCTTGGGAGAGGAAGGAAAAGTCACTGTGGGCCTGGAAACCTTCCATTGTGAAACAAACTAGGAATGAGATTGAAAAGAATCCCTTTCTCTGCTCTTCTTCAAGCACAAGAAATCCCACACATTGTTCTGGACCCACCTCCAGGGCTATGCCTCCATTTTTATGGCAACATCTCACTCTTGCAAAAAAGATTGATTCCCATTGTCCTTTCAGGATCCAGCTCAAATAGTTGTGTCTTTATTGCTTCACGTCGCCCAGACATAAACCCCTCCCTAATCCTAATAAAGGCGTGTGAATTTTTTGGTGCCTTTCAATTTGTCACTTGTGTACTCTTACACCCTACCTCGTGAGCAAGGCCCTCTAGCTTACTGCTATGGAGTCAGTCATGGAGGAGACTCCACAGAAATGTGTTATGCAATCTCTCCTCACGTAGGAATCCATTTGGCTTATTGAGGGCTTTAGGATGCTTCTGTTATCCACAAGCTAGTGTGCATGTGTGCATCTGTTTACTCTGATTGCTCAGTTCCTTCTCAATAACATAGACATCACTGAAGCTGCTGTGGTGTTCAATGGAGTTCACTGTTGTCTCCTAAAATAGTTGCTGCCCTCATATCTCTTGGTACCCGGTCATTCTGACCCACCCCCCGACTTTCCTTTTCTGTGGATGCAATCTCTCTCACTCCCTTCCTTCATCAATTAGAAAGATAATTTTCTGCAACTTTAGAGAACTATAAGGAAACCAAACACAGCTCCAGGAAAAATCCAGCAAGGTATATCCTGATCTTCTAGCACATTCCTCATCCCACATTACTAACGTCACATCTCAGTTCTTCTGGCTGGCTCACCTTGGCTAGTCTAGGTTTGGATTTCCATGAAGTTGGTGTGGGACTCTCAGAATCAGTGTTCCTGCCTCTCTGTTCCCTGAGAGCTTTCCTCCCAGGCAGGCTGTATGATCCTGGACTCCAGGCACTCCTGCCCTCCCCCCCCCCATTCACTACTGAATGTGTTGGTCACCATGAGAGAGGAAAAACATCCTTAGATAAAAGAGGGAAAAACATGCTTTTCTGGGACCTAACCTGCTACAGGCAAACTGCTTTGTGCATTGTCACCCGATGTTATCCTGACAGATCCTCTGTCACTGTCACTGTCACTTGTCCTCCCGTTGTTCATCGATTTGCTCAAGTGGGCCCAATAACATTGTGAGACTTGTTACTGTGTCTGGCATATCAAATACATCACGGGTAGCTTGCCAGGCTTTGCCATACGGGCAAGATACTCTTGGTAGCTGCTGGGCTCTCCGAGAGGGGCGGAGGAATTGAACTCGGATCGGCCGCTTGCAAGGCAAATGCCCTACCCGTTGTGCTAATTTCCCCTTAATTATTTCTTGGTCTTTGAGCTGCACTCAGCAGTACTCAGGGGCTGCAGCGGAGGGTAAGGGGATGCCTGGGCCTCCCTTGCAAGGGCTTTGGGCCACCCTTGTGCTCTCCCTGGCCGCCTAGGATTCTGGCTTAATTCTGTACAATAGTTACTGTTTCTTGGGGTCCGAGCAGTCAGACAAGGTTTGTTGAGAGTGCGCTGTTGCGCCCATTTGTGACCTGAGACAGACTCTGTTGGGAGTAGCCTTGTCCTGGAGTGGGTGGGGTCCTGACTACCCCACCCCTCATCATATCTCCAGCCCTGCACCTCAGCATTTAGGTCTCAGTCTGGCACCTTGTCAAATGGGATAGAATGTGGTTCAAGTTCCACTTCTGCTACTTACATAAAGTAGGACTCTAGGCAGACTTTTCGTCGTTCCTCAGTCTATGAATGACAGACCCTCACACATCATAAATGCACTCAGGGAGGGCTTGGAGAAGGTCAACCAGGATCCAAATCTGACTCCCTTAGACCCCAAACTCAATCCTCTGTCACTCACACTTTTCAGGAGCATCTAATCCAGGAACGGAAAAGAGAGGTCTTCTCCTCAGACAATCCCAAGTGACTCTGTGGCTGTCTGGAAAAGGATAATGAAGCCACATCTGTGCTCTGTGGGACAGAATCATGATATATCAGAGCTGCCTGACCTGGTGAGAACTGAAGGGAGTGACAGGCAATGCATATGTTGAATATTTGCCAGCCTTGGTCCAAATCAGGTTTGTGGCAGCCACCTGGTCTCAGTGACAGCCTGATGTAGTCAGAGCTTTTTTGTCCCACACTAGTTTCCCGCTGTGAAAGAATCGGCCTCTCCTCAGCCAGTACACATGTTTCAGCTTTGCTGCTGAACCAGCCTGACCTTGGGTCTGTCACTTCACCCCTTTGATCCTTGGTGATAAGTTAAATAGAGTTGAGTCTAATACTTACCTTGTACAATTTCAATAAGCATGAGCTGGTATTAGTGCTTAGAGCACCCGGTCTAATGTCTTACACAGTGTTTGACAAATAGCAGTAGTTAGTGAAAGTTATTGCTGTTTGGGGGATATCATTCTCTCAAGGTCTATAATCCACACTTGTTGGCAGTAATACCTTCCTATTTCTATGACCTTCTGAGAACGTGTCTTCCCTCAAGTGCCATTAGATAGAGACAGTATGAGTCTGAGTTTCCCATGAAGTCCCAATCTCGCTGATAGAATTTTCAAATCCTACCCCATGGCTTCCTTTTGTTAATGCGCTGACATGTTCTGATTGTTTCATTAAGTTCTTTTTCATGGACTGGCTGGTAAATGCATGGTGGAAAATGGCAGCTAATTATTATCTTAATTGAGAATATAACCTGGAAAATAATATGTCTAATTTAATTGTCAAGGTAAACCTCAGAAAGGCTAATGAGAAATCAAAACCCATAACCAAAGAGTTTAAGATTGGGGGGCTAGTAATTTGCAAGCTTGGAAGAAACAGGGGGCAGCTTATGACCCCTAGTCTGCTAGACCTCTAGACTCCTAGTCTGACATAGGATGCTAACTCTTTGTTTGTCCTGGACCAGCTGACTGGAGCCACAGCGCTATCCAAACCAGAAGAAATTCCTTCAGCTGCTTATTCATGTTACTCTACATTCTTTGGAACCTAGTACTTTTCTGGTGGATGATGTGGACTCATCCTTGAGCTAGGATATCTATTGTTTTCTCCACATGGAACCCAACTCTCCTTGATTTGTATTTCCTCTTTCCAGAAACACTGAGCGCCTTCTTTGCTCAAGTTATCCAGCCCCAACTATGTCTCACGGCCATCTTCTTTCCCTCAACTTATCTCCCCTCTCCTTCGGGTTTCCTCCATAAAATGGGAAACCCTATTTTGCTGCAAAAACTACTTCACAGCAAACTTGCCTGCTCCCTTGGGGTCCTCTACCAAAAAATTCTTCTTTTTCTAACTTAACTAAAACTTGTCTCTCTCCCAAGAGTATGACTTCCCCAGAGACTGCTGTTAGGAATTGCTTTCTGTCATAATCCAGAAACATTTCTCCCAAGAGCCGCAGTGACATTCTTTGAATGCCTGGATGCACAGACACTTCACCTCTATTCCACATGAGGCTCCCGTTCATGTCCTCTGAATCTCTTCTTCTCAAGACACCCCAATATCTGTCTTCCCATCTCATCCACCTGAACCTGCAGTAGACCTGGGTGACTTCATCTTTGGGACTACCTGTCTGAGTGCTGAGTCTCATAGTGCTCTTATCTTCATCCCAATTGCTTGCAGCCGAGCAACCAGTTGCACATAGCTCTTTCTCAGTTCTTGCACCCCATCTCACCTTCAGCCTCAACAGCACCTCCTGTTCCCTTTACTCACTCCACCAGACTCCTTCTCAATTCTCCTCTACCTAGCCCGGTCCTCCTGGTTCACCACCTGAACCACTTAATCTTCACTACTGCATTCCCTTTAATTGCATCCCCAAATTACCCTTGTCATCAATTATTTCCATTCTCCTTTTGCCTCAACAAGTGATGCCACAATTGTTTCTTCCTCTTCATGGGTTACAGAGTGGGTGGAGCAGAGTAGTTTTTATTGGTCTGTTGGACACAATTGTGGTCACTGGCATCAGATCTGGTGCAGCAGGGGGATGGGTGATCATGTGTTGGCTTCCCTCTAAGATCTGAGGCACCCTGCATGTTTCAGACCCTCTGCAGTCTCTGTCAGCAGCATGAGAACATGCTTCGGTTCACTGGTGCCAGGAGGCTGGAAGCCAGTTGGCATGTTCCTGCAGACAGGTGAAGATGTTAAATAAACATTTGTTCTCACCACAAACACATATCTCGAAGGGTTTTTATACAAAATTATTACAGCCCTACTTGATCAATGCAGTCTCTTTTCTCTTAATATGCTTTACTTCTTCTAGGTCTTTCCATTAGTATTTAATACATCCTTGCCTTCTGACAAAACAGACCCTCTCCCTCCCCCATGTCCTCTTTTAACTCTTGCCCTCCTCATCCTCTTATTTCTCAGGAAGGTGCTTGAAATAAATGTCTCTTTTTACCACCTCCAGGATGTCCCCCCAAGTTCTGCTTCATCTCACTGTCTGGCTTTGTGGCAAGAAAGTTCTCTACCCAAGTAGCCCTTTGCTCCTTCAGGACAAGACTTCCAAAGTGCTGACTCTGGGCTCTTGCTGAGCACTGCAGGCACAGAGGCGGAAAGATGGTATCAGCTATCATGGGGTGCAGGGAAAGATGAGGAAGCAAGAACAGTGCAAAATGGTGAGAGTGGTGCAGAGGTTAAGGGCAGGTTTCACCCCAGACAGTGTGGGCAGGGCCATGTCCCTAGAAGAAGTGACACCCAGAATTAAAAAAAAAACAACTTAGCAGGACAGAGAAGGGAGGAAGCTCCAACTGATCAAAAAGAACTTAAAACATCTTTTATTTTTTAAGGCACATTCCATTCAGTCACTGCTTGTTCAGCCAGGGAGCTAGCTCAGGAGTCAGGATCACGTGTCTCAAATGTACTAAAATCCAGGTTTGATTCCTGGCATCTCAGTGCCTCACCCCAGTGCAGCCTGGGTGACCCCACACCTCTGGGCCTGAGCTACACACTGGGTCCTTGCATTAAAATATCTAGTGCAGGGCTGGAGCGATAATACAGCAGGTAGGGTGTTTGCCTTGCACTCGGCCAACCAGGGTTCAATCCCCAGCATCCCATTTTACACCCCCAGGAGTAATTCCTGAGCGCAGAGCTAGGAATAATCCCTGAGCAACACTGAGTGTGACAAAAAAAAAAAAAAAAGCCTAGTGCAGCTGGCTAAGTACCTTCAGAAGTGGTCAAAGGGCCTCTGAGTGTTGTTTGGAAGATCCCTTGCCTCTTCCCAACACTGTAGCACTGCACTGTAGCACTGTCCTTCCGTTGTTCATCAATATGCTTGAGCGGGCACCAGTAATGTCTCCATTGTGAGACTTATTACTGTATTTGGCATATTGAGTACACCACGGGGAGCTTTCCAGGCTCTGCTGTGCGGGCGGAATACTCTTGGTAGCTAGCTGGACTTTCCAAGAGGGACGAAGGAATAGAACCTGGGTCGGCCACGTGCAATGCCCTACCTACTGAGCTATCACTCCAGCCCTTCTCCCCAACACCCCCAAATAAATAGAAACATTACCTTGGGGGCAGAGAGATAGTACAGTGAGGAAGGCACTTGCCTTGCATGTGGTCAAAAATGAGTTCGATCCCTGGCCCCACAGATGGTCCCCTAAGCCCGCCAGGAGTGATCCCTGAGCACAGAGCCAGGAGTAAGCTCTGGATGGCAGGGTGTGCTTCCCCCACCCACCCCAAAATTGTCTTGCTTAATGCCTTTAAAAATTCCTATTTGGGAGCCAGAAAGATAGTCCAAGGATTAAGGCATATGCCTTGCTTTTATCCAATCCCAGATGAATTTCCATCATCACATGGTCACCTGAGCAACACCGGGTGTAACCCAGGAGACCTCTGAGCATGGCCAGGCTTCTGCAGCACTTAAGTGCCATCAGGTACCCATTGCCAGGTCAGCTATCACTGGGAGTAGCCATGATCCCTCAAGCACTGCTACAGAGTCCCCCCCAAATAAATCAGTAAGTTCCCCCTATGGATCCATGCAAGAGCAATGGAGTTCTCACTCCCCATTTTCTTTGATGAGTGTCTGGCAATACAAAGGAATTAATAGGACATTCATAGGTGGGACGTATAAAGCAGAAGCACACTCTCTGATGAATTCCCAGAAAACTGTTATTGATTGGTGAGTGTTCTAACACTCTGTGGGGCAAAAATGTCTAGTTATGTGATGGGTACTAAATAAATGCTGGTTGAATCCATGCACGGCTTGGTCATTTAAAGGACTCACATTATAAGATCTTGTAATGTTCACAACAACACAGTAGGGGGAGGAAAAAGAATTTGTAAAGGTTAAGTAAATTTCCCGAGATCATTCATCTAGTAAACAGTAGAGTCACGATTGGATTTTAAGCTGCCAGTGCAAACTCATTGCTCTTGCCACAGAGCACATAAAGTTGGGATATGTGTAAATTGTAGCATTTGGGGAGGTCTCCCCGCTGGGGGAGAGTTGAGCTGGGCTACAGTCTCTGGATAAACCAAAAGAGGGATGGAGAAGCAGTTCCTGGTGAGCAGCCCAGCATGAATGCTGGGGGGGAAAAAATCTGCTTCTTTCAAGATTGACCAGAGAGTACCCAGGTGTGCTTCAGAACTGGGGCACCAAGTTGGAGAAGTACCAGTTTCAAGGATGTGATTGGACTGAAAACATGAAGTCTAAGTAGCTTCTCCACCACCCTAACATCTGAAGAGCAACTGGATCCTGATTCCAAGCATCCTGGAAGCAAAGAAACATGATAACGAAACAAGATAGCTATCAGAAACTTCTCTGCTGTCAATTGCACAAGACTCTATACGCCATTAGCAAATGTTTGTCATGATAATGTGTGTGTCCATCCCCAAGGGGTCCCTATGGTTGAAGCAGAAGCATCTGCTTATGGACCAGGGCTTCTTAAATTGTTTCCCCTCAGTCACCTATCACCTGAGAAATTATGAATGCAACCCCAGGTATATAAAATAGGTTGACAAATCAAACATTTATTGATCATGAAACATAAACAAATTTTTGTAACATCACCCCCACCCCTCCTCACATACACATGCACACATATGGTTACAGATCTTCACCTGGGTTGTGGTCCACCAATGAAGAAGCCAGGTTCCTAGACCAAGCAATGTGACCCACCAGAGTTTTCTAGAAATCGAAAGGCCTTCAAAAGATTTTAGTGTAAAATCATAAAGTGATTTGTTTGCAAAGCCTTTTCTGGGTATAAAGTTTCAGTTCTGCATGATTGAATAAAGTTTGAGAAAACTGCTAGTAGTAGTGTCAGAGATAAAATGAGAAAATGGAGTTTTATTGTTCCAAGACAGAGAGGGAGGTGGAATCAGAATGGGGGTGGGTGGACGGGTATCCATAAGAAACCAGAGTTTCCTGTCCCTCGCCCCACCTACCCATGTTCCATGGCCATTAGGTATGAGCAGAACTGGATAAAGTCGATTATTGTTAAAATTGAGGTTCTGTGTCAGTTGTCTTACATTAATTTATCTTTCTCAATTCCGAATCATTTCTTATGCCTAACAGGAAGAGCAACATGTTCCTGGCACTAAAATTTTAAACTTACATTTTGGTGATTTTATGCTAGGACCTTCATTTTGTTTTTATTATCAAGTAGTGCTTACACAAAGATGAGCTATAATTGAAGTTGCATTTGAGCAAAAAGGAAGAAGTGGAATTTATGCTTGATCCCAGCACCCAGGGAGAAGTTTGGTATAGATTTTCCCAGAACTCTTACAGAATTGAAAAACTAGAAGGTTGGAAAGAGGGAGCAAAGGATAAGGCACTTACCTTGCACACAGCCAACCTGGATTCAATCCCCAGGACCACACATGACCCCCTGAACCCTGCTAAGAGTGATCCCTGAATGCCGAGCCAGGAGGAAGCCCTGAACATCACCAGGTTTACCCCCCAAACAAACAAAAATAAAAAATAAAAATTAGAGATAACACCATACAAACTATTCCATGTACTTTCTATTTGACAATGCAACATCTTTTCAAGGCAATAAATATTCTTCCAGGTACCATTTTATAGCCATGCAGTATCCTATTAAACTGTAGTCACCAGGAGCATATTTATTTTGACATCCCTGTTGTCCGCAGATTTCAGATATTATTATCATAAACATGCTTTAGTGATTTTCTATGTTCACCCTAAATTATTTCCTTAGGTTCCTTATCTCCCTTTTCAGCTACTTTCCACTCCTCACCCACCATTCTCTTCTGTTTGTGTCTCTTTCTGCATGAGCTCAACACCTTTGGTTTTCTTAGACACACGTGTTCTTTCTACTGCCATTATTTGTCTAGTACTCTTCCTTCTCCCTAGAACATCTTCTTTCACCTGTGACCCCAAGCTTGCACCAATCCCAGTTCACCTCTTAGACATCACTTATTGCTTCGAGCCTCCACTGACAACTTACCACCCATTCTGTGGAGAGGACTTAGTGGTGTTTCCATGAATCTTCCCATTCACCTTATGTAAGGTCCATATGGATAGAAATCATACCTGTTTAATCAAAGGGCCTTACCAACACCTAAGTAGAACTCCACCAAAATCCATTGACTGACAAGCTCCATTTCTACAAATAAAATGGCTGGCTCAAACACATGCACTTTTGGATACTTATGGCATCTGAAAAGTGTGCTTAAAAGGTCTTCCAAGCTTGTCTCTATTCCCTTGAGTGTATGTTCATTTTCCACACAACCTGGACAATCTTGCAAAAACTCCTGAGAATAACTTCCCTCCACATGCCTTTATTTGGGAAGCACTGACTGGAATGATATGCAGTGGTTATTGAAGAATCTCTGTTCAGTGGGGTATAAACATGGAAGTTAATTTTTTCCAGTCGCTGATTTCTGCTATATTCTGTGGAATTCCTTTCCCTCATCCATTAATGATATTTTTGGCAGAAAAAAATGAACGCTTCTGTCACTTTCAGTTACTAAAAATTCAGTCCAGTTCAGTTTAAAGCTCCAAATGCTTTCTCTGCTCCACTCCCCCAACCAACACACAGTCCAAGGAGATGGTAGTTCTTGGGACCCAGAAGCAGAAGGAAGGTTCATGGCCTCTCCTGTACCTCAGCTACTCCTTCCTTCTCCTGGCCTAACTTCTCCAGGCTTAGGGACAGGAAGGAAGACTGAGAAGTGGGAGGCAGCTCTGCATATCTGAGGGCCAGTTATGGTTGACCTACTTTGTCTATTCCCTTGGGAAGTGAGTTGCCTACTGAAGTGACCATCTCTTCATAGAACCTTGGGTAATATTTTGGAGTGATGCCCAGACACAATACAAGGTCCCACTTAGAGAGGAGATGGCAGTTCCCTCTCAACTCACTGTGGACCCCACCAACATGTGGTGGGTCTCCTTACTTGTTCTTTCAACTGTGTGCAGCCGCCACCTCTGACTCTCCCCACGCCCTGCTCTTCTCAGTGGAGCCACAGGAAAGCAGAGTCCTTTCTCTGTGTTCTCCAAGGATCCCGTTGTCCAAGGACCCCATTGTCCGACAGGGTCTCCATCTTTCATTTCAGGCTGTTCACAGGGACGCTGGCATGAGCCACCTCCACAGATTTCTCACGGGAACCTCTAGAACAGGATTAGCCTGTGCTCTCTGTGGTCATGCATGTCTTCCCGTGGAGGAAGAATGGGGAAGATTCCCCACCACAAACACTATGAGGCTTGTGATTTAGATGCCATCTTCCCATACCCCACGGGACTCCCCTTATTACAAGAGCAAAGTTCAGGATAAGGTGACAGATTCCTTCTGCAACCTATGATTTTCACTCTGTTCTGTCTCCGGTTGCTTTGCCTCTTTTCTGGGCAGCTCTCTTGAGCATGCAGGGGCATCTGGGAGCCTCTTATCCTCTGCTTAGGTTTGGACTTTAACCACAATTCTGAGTCAACAGATATATTCCCCTTGTCACCTTGCTGTGGGTACTAGTCATGATGCTCGGGATCATTTTTCTAATAACTGCAAAATGAGATTACACACAACTCTTAAAAAAAACTAAAAAAAGCTAAGGCCAGAATCAGATCATGTGGAGTGAAAGGGAAAATAACAAGAGAGACTGAGTGCAGGTCTCCTGGTGTGGGGGTCAGGGACTGTGCACAAGAAAGCAAGCAGGTTTTTTGTGCATACAGGCTCTGTAGGCCAGGAAACCTCTCTGATCACTGTCAGATGCAACTGAACATCTCAAGCAAAGTAGAGAGTTATGGGGAACCCAATGAAAGGGGCTCAGTTAAACCCTCACCCTGTCTCAGTCCTCCAAGTGCAAACATCACATCCAACCGAGCTGATTGGATGTGGACACCAGCCATAATAACCTGCTTCCCAGTGTCTAAGCCTGGAAGAGTTTATAGCCTCTGGTAGCTGGGGGGAAAAGGAAGCTTGGAGCAGGTATTAATGACCCCAATAAAGGAAGCTTGAAGTGGATATCAATGACTCCATCATAGTGTGATGGACTCTCACCCCTCTAGGATGTCCAGCTTTGACAATCTTTTCTGTTGAGAAAAAATTCCTGACAGTGCAATTAGAGTCAGAGTGTGGGGAGCCTTTCGGATTCATTAGTCCCAACTCTAGTGGCATTGATTTCTTGTTTAGTAATTAACTTACCACAACCCCATTTACATAATGAAGACTGAACTCTTGAGCCTGGATATTGGCCAGGACACATAAGACACTAGCCACTAAGGGCAGCAGGTGTTTAATAGCCCATGGTCCCCTGCCATAGTCTCGCCAGCTGATCTCATTGGCCTGGTGACTTTAGTAGCTACGTGCTCTCCTTTGAAACACAGTTTAGAAGTACATCCTAATGCCAAGGAGCTCCATTCTCTAAGTGAGGCTTTCAGGGGTCAAAATGATAGTGCAAGAGGTAAGGCACTTGCTTTGCATGCAGTTGAGCAAGGTTTGAACCCAAACACCATTATGGTCCCCGGAGCACTGCCAGATGTGGCTTCAGGAATAAATAAATAAATAAATAAATAAGCCTCACAGAGCTTGTGATGTTTTTCAGATATGCCCTCAGCTCCTTCCACCCATGCTTGCTCCTTTGAAAGGGAGAGCCCAATTCCCCTTCCTTTGGATGTGAACCAGAATCAGTGCCTGGCTTCTGAGGGAAAAAATGAGATATAACTGATGGTAGATGATATCTAAGGCTATAACAAAGAACATGGCTTCTCTCTCTCTCTCTCTCTCTCTTTCAAGTCCTTCCACTCACTAGTTAACTTACTCTGTGACTTAGGAAAGATCATGAAGCCGGGAGGTCAGGAAAGGCTCCCAGGACTTAAGGGGGGTAGATTGAGCCCTGAGCAGGGTAGAGGATAGGAGAAAAAAAAAGGAGGCCAGGGAGATTGTACAGCAGTTCAAGAACATGCCTAGAATGCATACAGCCCAGGTTTGATGCCTGACACCACACACATGCCCCCTCCCCCAATGTTTGGGTAAATATCAGTAGGCACAGCTCCGAAGGCCCCCAGCACCACTGGGGTGTAAGGGAAATGGATAATCCCTATTCAGATTAGGAATTGTCCTAGGCAGAACTGTTGCATCCTGAACCACAGTCCAGTTGACCAAAAACCACCAGTGGGGCCCCCAGGCTTTCTAAGCACTATTCAGAAGGCTCCCCTAAAAAAAGGGAGAAAGAAGCTAAAGAAAAGATGGAAGGAAGGGAGGGAGGGAGGAAGGGAGGAAGGGAGGACCGAAGGAAGGAAGGAAGGAAGGAA
>JAOXYA010162924.1:0-36673 GCA_028565675.1 Sorex palustris | reverse complement strand
CATATGGGATGCTGGGAATCGAACCTAGGTCGGCTGCGTGCAAGGCAAACGCCCTACCCGCTGTGCTATTGCTCCAGGCCTCTTGAATGGGATTTTTTTCTTTTCTTTTGGATTCAAACCCCCCAGTCAGAACTAGAGAAACTAAACTTCAAACACTGACTTGAAACCCAATGGCAATTAGACATACATGCCACAAGAAATGCTGGTGCTCAAATGGAGAAAGCAAAGGCCTCATTTGAAACCTCAGCCCTGGTGCCTGGGTTCCAGTATGGGCTTACAACCTGATCAACGTCTGTGGAAAGAAACTGGACTTTTCCAAACCAGAAGGAACTTATGGCCGGAACTCATCTGCCAGACATCTAGTCGAATAAGCCTGGTGTTTTACCTTGTTTCCCTTCACCAACTTTCAATTCCATTCGGTGAGATAAGAAAATGACCCATTCTCCAATATTCCCAACTTTCCTGAAGAAGAGGCCTCCCTCCACCCCCTCACCCTGCAATGCGCTGGGCTTCGCTCACCCTCTCCAGAAACAGGTCTCCCAAAGCTCACAGAGGTGGTGGGTCAAGCAAAAGGTGAGAGATGGGGATATTCTGGAATAGTGAAGGGGGCTCCTTGGAGCACCATCCTTGACAAATAAATCTCAGAAGTGATCAACAAGCTGCAGAGATTCCTCCAGACTCCACACCAGGCTGAACCTCATATCCGGGGCATCCTGGGGGATATGGGGGGGGGCGGGTGAGTTCCCTGACCCGCCCAAACAGCTGAAAACCTCCAGAGTCCAAGCACCGTCATGCTCACAGCCTATCTCTATAGGCTCAAACCAGCCTCCCTCATGAGTGAATCTGCTGAAAAACTCAGGGTTGCAGGTTTCGTAACCAAAATCTCCAGGCTTTCACTGAGTCGGGGATGGGTGATCCCTGTGCTTCCGGAAGCCTGGCAGTCACATCCATAAACTGCCTATGGCGCCAGATAAGCTCATTAACCAGCCATGATCCAGAGACTCACAATAAATCTCAGAAGAGAGCCACACACTACAGAAATGCCCCCTGGCCCCGCGCCAGGCTGAATATCCACAGGGTCCCAGGAGGGGTCCAAGCTGCTTCCTCATCTCGGTTTATGCTCAGACAGTCCCACTGCCTGAGCTCTGGGGACACGGGGACTTGGGACAATATGCAGGAGGTGTAGAGGAGAGGGATGCTTTGAAGCAGGGTTGATTCCACACCCTCTGTCTTCACAAAAGGTCCCCCAGTGCCCCCAGCACAAATGGGTGGTGCTTTGTCAGGGCCTGTGCCTGGGCAGGCCTCCCCTGGGCAGCCCGCAGGAGTGACCTGCCCTCCCACTGTGCCACTGCATGTCCGGCTCTCTGTGACCCCATGTCAGGGAGGGTTTTACCTGTCTCAGTTTCAAGAAGTCCAAAGATGCCAGGTGCAGAAGGCTCTGACTCTTGTGACTTGAATGAGAGGTTTGTTTATCCATCTATTTTATTGTTGGGGGGCCACTCCCAGCAGTGCTTGGGGCTTGCTCCCGGCTTGGTGCTCAGGCATCAATCCTGGTGGTGCTCAGGGGCCTCTATTGGATGGTGGGGATCAAAGATGGGCACTCTCCCTACTCTCCTCTCTCTGGCTCCCAGGGTGGACACTCAGAGATGGGCCCTTCCTTTTCTCTTTCTCATTTTGTTCTCGCTGAGCACAGGACAGAGATGTGAGTCTCAGCCCAGCCTCTGTAAGATGCTCAGGGGAAAATAAGACTCTGAAGGGAAGACAGAGGGGCCAAGGGTTAGAACTTGCAGAATCCCCGGCATGTCCTACTGACCACAGGCAGGGGCAGATTCAGGCCAAGCCAAGCTATTCGGAGAAGGGGCATGACTCAAAGCTCAGTGATCTATCGTGGGGACAATGCACCCATGAGGAGAGAAGGGGCAGGCGGCTGCATGAGAACACACAGTCCTGGGTGCAGGTCTGACCCCCTCCTCACTCTCACTGGGACCCTGTCCATGCCACGGGTTTATGGAGACCATTCCACAAGTGCTAGAAACACTTCATTTACTGTCACCTGTATGGGCACGATTCTCCATGCACCCTCCCAACACACACACACACACACACACACACACACACACACACATATACACCTTCCCAAGGTGTCAGGGGAAAAGGGCTGGCAGCCCAGGGAATTTAGTTAGTTTGCCTGAGCCCCTAATTTGCTAGGAGAAAAGAAAGATGTCACAGACGAATACGATAAAAAAGAAATAGAGCCCCAGAGACATGGGGCTGGACAATCTCCAGGGGTGGGGGGAGCTGAGATGGCCCCACATGTGCGGGAGAGATCCTGGCTGCACGGAGTTCTCCTCAGTGCTGCCCTCCCCCTCTGACACTCCCACAGAGACTCAGGCAGCTGAGCTTCCCTCGGCCAACATCGGTTTCTAAACCACACGGGACAAAACGTGTCTACATGGTCTCCGTTTGGTGTCCCTGATGCCTGTGTGCCATTGATCTTGGTCAGGAATAATGGAAACAGGGCCCAAAGCAGGCCCAGCAGGCAGGCCCAGCAGGCAGGGAGCTTACCTTGCCCATGGCCAACCAGGTCTCTATCCCCAGCACCACATATGGGATCTCCAAGCCTCCCCAGCAGTGATCCCTGAGCTCAAGAGCCGGGAGTAAGCCCTGAGCACAGACACGTGTGATCCTGAAATGTTTTTTTTTTAATAGGGATGGGAAAATCTTCCTCTCATCAGTGGGGAAACCAAGGCACAGACTGTGACACTCAGGTCCACGGCGTCATGACCCCCCAACTCGCCCTCTCCCAGGAGACGTGCGTTGGTCCTCAAGGGGAGAGGGTGTACGGCTGGAGGATGAGGACTTGACCCCTCTAAGACAATGGGCACCTGCAGGAAAGGGGTCTCTGCTCAGGGGCTGGGTGGGACGGACAGGAGGTGTGGTAGAGAGAAATGTCCCCGCAGCCACGGCAACGCCCCATCAGGCCTCATGGCAGCTGACTGCCAGCTGGTGGCAGTTCCTGACCCTGGCCTCAGGTGGCAGCCCCATGCCCCGTTTCTCTGTGTCTCCATGGTGCGCGTCAGGGGCACATGACCAGGCTGAACAAAACAGTAGCATCACGGGCGGTTGCCATGGAGACCCCGCAGCCCTCAGCATCGCAGCCCCGCCCTGGGTCTGGAGCTGCTGAATCTCGCTAGTATTTTTAGAAAGTGTGACATTTAGCACGTGCCGGAGCATCCCCACTTCGGAGCCGCCCCCCCCAACCGCCTTCCCCGTGAGACGGGAATCTCGCTTGCTCGCCACTCCCCGCCGTGAGTGCTCCCACTGCCGGAGGACACGGCCGCCCCTTCGCACCTCTCTCTTGGGCTCCGTCTCTCTCTGTCCTCTCTCTGTTTCTCACCCTCTGTCTCTCTCTGTCTCTGACTTGCTCTGACTCTGTCTTTCCCGGACTCTGATTCACTCTGACTCTCTATCTCTGACTCTGTTTCTCTTTCTCATTCTCTGTCTCTGATTCACTCTGACTCTGTCCTTGTCTCGGTCTCTCTGTCTCTTTCTACCTCTCTGCCTCTGTCTCAGACTCTGTCTCTATTTCTCTATTTCTGTTTCTCTGTTTACCTCTGTCTGCCTGCTGTCTGTCTCTGTCTCGAACTCTCTCTGTCTCTCTTCTCTGCCTCTCCCATCCTACAAGACTCTCCCTCCTTCTAGGCATCCCATCCTTCACTGAAACACTATTCGGGGGTCTCGCCATCTCCCCAATCTTGTCGGAAGCTGATCAAAGCAGCTTCCGGATACTCCTCAGTATCATCAGCAGTTCTGGGAAGCCGGCTGCTGCCCCCCCCCCAACACACACACCTCTGTTCCAGCTCGTTGCCCCTGTCTCTCCTGGGGAGCCCCCTCTGCCTCCCAGGCTTTCTTTCTGAGAGGCTGTGGGTACCGTGACCCTCCACCAGCCCACAGCTCTGCACTCCCAGGAGCGCACACCCACAAACAGGGCCATGTCTTCTCTGAAAGATGTTTGAAAGCGGAATGGATTTGTGAGGGGGAGGGAGGGGACACCTTAAAAAAAAAACAGAAAACCTAGTTAGAGCTTGGAAGCCCAACAAAAGGGTTCAGGGTAAAGCTGCGCCCAGGGCTCAAGGCTCCAGACTGGCCGAGGCTTCCTCCTCCTCCTGGTTCTTTCTCGACCCTCTGCTCTATGCTCTGAATCTCCCTCCCGGGAGAGTTTCAGGACACCCCTGGCTGGCTTTCCCCCTCTCTCAGCTCCTCTCCAGGGTACCTGGCACCTGGCCCATCCCATGGTGCCTCCTTGGGAGAAAACAATTTGCCGGGGTGTGACTGCCGCTCTGTGGATTTCTAAGAACTCAGTGTCACCGAGATGAAAAGCAGAAAGAATTCCTCGAAAGCAAATTGAAACCTTTCCTTGCTCTTTGGAGGACCCACACCTGTCAATTCTCAGGGGTTACCCCAGGCTCTGCACTCAGGAATTGCTCCTGGTGTTGCTCGGGGGACCATATGGGATTCTGGGCATGGAACCCAGGTCAGCCACGTGCAAGGAAAAACACCCTCCGTGCTGTACTACTGTTCCAGCTTCAAAACATTTTTGTTTCTTCAGCCAACATGCTCCACCTGAGGTCACCTGGCACCTGTCAGATGTAAGCTATTTAGTGGCCCTTCCATTCACAATCACGCCCAAGAAGGTGTGTGGGATGGGGTGGGAGGGTAAAACATCTGCCACAGAGCAGTGACAGCAAGGTGGCTTCTATTTGCTGGTACCACTGTTATGCTCGCCAATGTCTGGGTTGAGCCCTGAGCTCTATCTCCACCCTGGGCTGGCTATCGCCAGTGGGAGTTTGGTCTGAATGAAGCTTCTGGGCATTGCCATCTGCAGAACTCTTGCTCCCGATGGTTCTTAAACCCCCAGTGGAACAACAGGCCGTGACCTATGGGTCTGGCTCGAACACTTAGCAGGCGGGCATTCCAACCTGAATCTGCCTGGGGAAGACACTCGCCCTGGGCTCCCCTAGAGAGGTGGTATGCACTGCATGGATGCCCCGGGGCTTCTGTACCATCCACAGCAGTGGGCAATGAGGTGCCACCCCGTGAGCCGTATGGTCAGTGCTCCCAGGAACGTGGCTGCGTGCGTATTTGTCTGAGCCCCTTTCCCCATTCTCTGGCCACCCTGAGCAGTGGGCTGGCTGGGCCCTATGGCCCTCCCAAGTTCAACTCTTTGAGGCTCCATCAAATTCTCTTCCATGGCAGCGCCACCCTCCCCGGCCCCGCCCTCATTTCTTCCTCCTCCTCCTCCTCCTCCCCAATCTCCTCCACCCCCCCCCGCCCCGCCCCCCCCCCCCCCCAATCCACACAGGAAAATAGCAGGAGCCTCAGAGAACCGTAGCCAGATTTCTAAAGCACACCTCTGCTCTCTCCCATCTGCCAGCAGGTGAGGAGGTGACCGGAAATGTGTCCCATGAATGGGAGGTTCCAGCTTCCTCTTCCTTCCTCCCACCAAACATGTGCCTGTGTGCAGAGGGTCCAGCCAGCAGGAGATACAGGTGAGGCTGGATAAGAGGCCGATCAGAGCAGGAGCTGGAAGAATGACCATCCCTTCAGGTTCCAAAACTGACCCCCAAGTTACCCACCTAGGCCCAGGCAGGGGAGAGTGCTCAGGTTCTAGGGGCACGTGTACCAGGTCCTGGGCTCCATCCCTGGCACTGCCTGCTCCCTTCTGAGCCTCCTAGGTCTGGCCCTGCAGACCTGAGCATCCCCAGGGCTGTCTCTTCTGGGTGGGTGAGTATCACCGGAAGTGCTCCCCCTAACCCCAAGCCCTGTCTGGGAAGCCCCCCACCCCCAAGGAGAGTCACCTGAGACAGCAGAAACACACAAACAGGAAATCCATGGGAGCAAGCTGATCAGCCTGTGCTGGGGCCTGGCTGGGCCGAGGCATGCTTCGTCCCAGGGCTGGCCAGGCTTGACCTGTCGGACAGTCATGAGGGCATGAGCCCGGGAACCTGCACGCCACCCTACGGAAGCTGCAGACACACTCTCAGACACTGTGTCTGTGTGCGGCCATGTGGGTAACCGGCGGGAGTGAGCTTACTCTCACCACCTGCTCTCTCCCCAACAACACCCTGACTCTCGTTCTCTGCAGGTGCCATGGGACAGTGAAGGGTCGCAGTCGGAGTCAGAGACACAGGCTCTTCCTTCCAACCAGTGAAAACTGCCTCCATGGCCAGGCTGGCCTCTCACAGGGCTGGACAGCAGAGCCCACCCACGTGACAAATGTGCCAACTGTCACCAGGACGAGGACTGGAGCAAGAGAATAGTGCTCCCCAACCAGTGTGGTCAGCCATGTTCAAAGCCAGAACCCCGTGACCCCCAGAGCACATGCACACAGTCACAACCACACACAAGTACACACAATCACAACCACACATGTACACACAGTCACAAACACACACACGTACATGCAATCACAACCATACAGTCACAACCACACTCAGTCACAACCACAACCACACACAACTCCGACTGCGACCCTTCACTGTCCCGTGGTACCTACCATATCCACAATTGCCACCATACATTCACAACCACACACAATCATAACCACACACACGTACACAGCCACAACAACACACATATACACAATCACAACCATAGTCACAACCACACACAACCACAACCACACATATGTACAGTCCCAACCACACACAAGTACACACAATAACAGCCACACACAGTCCTATGCACACACATACAACATACTGTCACAACCAGTAACAACCACACACATAGTCATAACCATACACAAGTAGACACATCACAACCACACAATCACAACCATACATGTACACACAGTCCCAATCACACACAAGTAGACACAATCACAACCACATACATACACACAGTCCTAACCACACACAAGTACACAGTCCCAACCACACACACTCATATAGTCATGACCACATGTGCACACACCCATACACACATATGCAGGAATATACTCAGAACCACACACACAGTCACCACAACCACAGACATACACGGGCATACCCACACAGAGTCACAACCACAAGCACACACACACTCAAGTAGCCACAAATACACAGTTAAACTCATATACGCAGTCACAACCACACATATAGCCACAGTCCCAGTCACACAACCACACACAGCCATAACACAAGCATCTACACAGTCAGTCACAGCCACGTGCACACACAATCAACTCCATGCACTAACACACAGCCATGGCCACATGTGCACACACTGTGTGCAGTGCCATGACTCCAGCACACACCTAATCCGAGACTCTTCCAGAAACTGTGCAGAGATGCTTCTGATTCTGCCTTGCTTCCCCTCCAGGACTGGCCCGGACTCCCTCTGTGGATTCTCAGGCCACAGATTCCCATCCAGCGAGGGCCACGCCAAGATGGATTCTCTGATGAGGAAAGCATCGCGGGACAAGCTCAAGGCACACTGCACTCAGCCTGGACTTATGAAAAACTCCTTTCTTAAGGTCAATTGCTGAGTCACAGAAATCACTCCACAAGTGACGGTGATGCCTCACGTGCTGAGCTGGCACCCACACATAATGACAATTTCCCACCATCCCCTGTGGCCGTCCCAGCTCCCTACGTGGGACAGGAGCAGGGCACGGCTTTTTGTCTTGGGGACAGACCATGATCAGGCAGGGAAGGCAGCACCCCTCCCACGGGGAGAGGGGAGCAATCCTGCTGCTCACTTCAGCCCAGCTCCACAAAACGGAAGTGAATCGCGGGGTGAATCCGAGACCAGCTACCACACTTCATCCCAGCCTCAGTTCTCATGGCCAGCACAGCCCCCCCCCCCCCCCCCCCCCCCCCCCGTGGAGCTGGGTCAGCGCAGAAAGCATCCAGCAGGCGGCGCCACGCTAAGCCTGTGCCAAGATCCAAGTTCCCTGCTGGCAACTAAGCACCTTCTTCCCTCCTGCCATGACAGCCTGGGACCCCCCACACCCCCCGACGTGCACGGTCATATGGCTGCTGTGCTGCCATGATGTTAAAGAGCAACAGGAGACACGATGGTGACGATGGAGAACAAAGACAGAACCCACATTTACTCCGTGCGAACACTATAGCGTCCCCCAGTGTGGCCAGGCTTCCAGTCTGATGGCTGCCACCAGTGCAGTTCACCCCGTGACCAGCCTGGGAGTCTTGTTGGTGCACCCCCCAGTGCCACCTCAGCCTCGGAGTCCTGCAGAGCTGGGGTGGCCTTGCCCACAGCCAGCCCGAGATGCTGAAAATCACAGGAATCCCCACTCCTTTCCCACTGGGGGTCGTGCCAACCCCAGTGGTCTTTCCGGTGGGTTTTAGGGTGTCCGGGGCAGCATGGGGGGGTTGGGGACTACACTGGGGCGTGTCCTGATCTCCCATCTCAGATGCTGGTGAATACATCAGCAGTGCGGGCCTGCTGTGGGCGCTGGCAGGTGTGGAGGTCCTCATGAGTGTCTCGCTTCCTCTTCCTACAGTTCATCATCCCTTCAGCACAGCCCCTCCTGCGTCCCTGGCTTGGTCCTCAGAAGGGAAAAAGGCAACCATCATCGACCGAGCTCAACCAGAATTCTTTCTTGCAGCAAAAGGGGAACACTGATAGTGGATGGGAAGATCCCACCTCCAAGCTACTACAACAACATGCAAAAAAAAAAAAAAACAGTGCAAATCCCCACCACGAGGAGAGGATGAAGAAAAGAGTCCAGAAACCTCAACAGGCGTGACCCACAAATACAATCTCTCCGATAAAGAATTCAGAGGTGAAATATTGATGATGTTCAATGAACTCAAAGAAACGGTCGAACAGACATCCAGTAAATTAAAGGAGGACATGAAAGAAATATTGGAACGGAGAGCCAAGAAAATACAGGAATAAATGAGAGCAGAAATAAAAAAGCTACAGATAGAAGTTTCGCTAATAAAGGATTTGGCAGATGAAATAAAAAATAAAACTCAGTGGGTGCCCTCAACAGTAGAATGGCTACAGCCGAAGATAGAATCAGTGAACTTGAAGATGAGCTGAAGAAAGCATACAGGGACCAACATACAATGGGAAAAGACCTCCTACAGTCAATCATCCCAGAAGCAGGGGCTCAGCCGCCAGACACAGCGTGCTGGGTGTGAATTCCCATTCTGATTGCAGGCTGCTTCCACGAAGGTGCCCAGCACACTGGCATGGAGGCAGCTGGAGTCTGAGTCCCAGGCTGTGAAATGCGGCGACAGCTCCCTGAACACGCCACGGCTCCTGGCCCAGTTTCATTCATGCTTCACACGCCTCCTCATCAGGTACACTGATCATCACCCGCCTTCATGCAGGCTTCACACTCCCTTCTCTGCCCAAGTCTTCTCTTAAGTTCACTTCAGATTCATTTTCCTTTCTAGGGGAGGGTCCCCCCCCAAAAGCAATCTTCAGGAGGTCCTGCCATTCTCAGTGGCCGGGATGGAGGACCTGGTGCTGGGGACTCCCTGGCCTCCCAGGGGGCCTCCCAGCCACACTGGATGATGCTCAGGGGACCACGTGTTGCTGGGATCGAACCACAGTCAGCCACTTGCCAGGCAAGTAACCTAATCCCTGTAGAATTTCTCTGCCCCCTGAACTCCCCTCCCCCCTTTTTTATCCACAAAAATTTAATTCTACTTTACTAGTTTTATTTTAAAGTATTGCGGGTTTTGTAGTTTATGTTCATGGTAAGTTAACTTGAGAAAAAATTTAATCACAGCACATCTACATTTTTTTCGGCTCTTTGGGTCACACCTGGTGATGCACAGGGGTTACTCCTGGCTCTGCACTCAGGAATTACACCTGGCAGTAGCTCAGGAGACCATATGGGATGCTGGGAATTGAACCCGGGTCAGTTGCATGCAAGGCAAATGCCCTACCCGCTGTGCTATTGCGTCAGCCCCAGCACATCTACACTTTGAAAGTACTTTGAATAGCTGGTGTCGTGCAGAAGAAGGTGGTTACTGTCATCATTGGTCTCAAAGGTCATAGAAATGAGCCCTATTGGGGTGACCCGAGTGACCCACAGCCCATCTTCTGGGAGGCTGTCTATGACGGGGGCGGGGAGAGGCAGGGAAGGGAAGCAGCCAATGACCTTTGATTTAGGATAATCCCAGATTCAAAGATGAATCTAGATCTTGCTAAGTGATTGGTGATGGTTAGTGAACAGGAAGAACTGAAGCACCTCTGTTCCATCTTGGATGACATGTGGATTTCCCCCACTCTGTCTGACCCTATAGTTCCCACTTTAGATGCAAGCTTCTCAAGAAAGTCAGTTGTTGTGTTCCTCACTGTCCTTCAGCTCCATCTCCTCACTCTTAGAACTCTTGGCCTGTTCCCATTTCTGTCTTGGCTGAGACAGAGCAGCAGGCAAGCATGGGGCCAAATTGTCCACTCTCTCAGCTTAACCAAATTTCTCTGGCTTCAAAACCTCCAAAGAATGGGAGAAAGGGTTTGTGAGGCTGCTGGGTCCGTCCAGGGAGTCGTGGATAAGGAGAACGTGGCTCATCACACTAGGGATGGAGACTTGGCAGATCCAGACAGACTGGAGCTGTGGCTGGCAGGGTGGGCCCCGCCACCTGGGGCTGTGCTTAGGAGCTCAAGAAGAGGGGGACAGGGTGCTCCCCAAGATCACGGGGTCATTGCTTTCTTTTCAGCACCCTTCCTGCTCCCCAGGGCTGTTCGACTTCTCCCCTGAGGCGGGCACTGCGCAGGCACCATCTTCCTCCATCAGCACCTGGCGTGAGGCTGGCATCTGTGCATCTGGGATAGGGGGGTGGCATGGGGGCGGGGGCAACATGAAGACGAGGTACTGAGCCTTCGAGCCCAAGATGGGCCAGCTTCCAGGAAAATCAAGCCCATTGAACACAGCACCATGGAGCCATGCACGTGAGCACTTCTACAGGCTCCAACCTGCTGGATTTCCAGTTTCAGACAATTTTCTTCCAGCCCCAGGCCCGGGGCCTCTGCCTTCACCTCCCTTTCCAGGCTGGTCACGAATGCCCACCTCTGTCCATGGAAAGTCTGAGACCGGGCTCAGCTTTGCGGCCTTGCGAGCCCTAGAAGCCCCAAAGTGTTATTACTGCCGCTGAGCTCTGAGCTCCCGGGGCCCGGGCCCTGGATGCTGAAGCTGTTTCTGACTAGATTGAAGGGGGAAAACAAAAACAAAAACAATTGTTCCACAGCGCAAGCTTTACTCCATGCATTCCCCAACTGCCTCTGACTGCTGATCGATGATCACCCAACCGCCATGGGGAGCTTCTCCAGCACTGCACAGTGTTCTCCAGGTAACGGGAAGGTTCTAGAACTCTGCTTTGTTTGGTTGGTGGCTAGGGAAGATGCTTTCTGATTGAGCTTGGATAGTTCCACCCATGGGAGCTCGGAGGCCAGGCGTGGGTGCTCAGAGCGAAGCTCTGTCTCATGGGCTCTAGTGCCTGTCCCGGGGTGTTCCTGGGCCTGAAGGCAGCTGGGTCCTCCTGAACCACCATCAGGTTCATTCTGGAGCAGCCCAGGTGCCCAGGTGGGAGATTATAATGAGTGGAGGTGGCATTTGGCAGTCAGCGGGAACACAGCACAGCGGTGAGGTCTTCCAAGTGCGGGCCCCAAGGCCCCCCAAGAGGTCAAAGGGTGGAGGAGGAGGAACCTGCCCACATCTGCCCCTGGGCTGGGCATGGTGTCCATTTCGGCTCCCGTGGACGTGGCCATGGACGTGGCTGCAGCTCTGGAATCACTTCTGGCAGGTTGAGGTTTAGATGGGGGTTCAGGGATCGAACCCGGGTCAGCCACATGCAAGGCAAGTACCTTCCCCACTGTACTAACTCTCTGGGTTCCTAAATAGGATTTTTTAATCGCATGAAACCCAGGAGCTAAGCCCAGCAGGAAGAATGTGGAATGGTCCCACAGAGCTAGGGGATAGCCTTCTGGGCCCTAAAGTCACTCAGACAGTCTCCCCTGTCCCCTGGTTTGTGCTGGTCATCTGGCAGCACTGGGGGCAGCACTGGGGTTAGCCAAAGAGACCCCCGCCCTCTTGCTAGGCCCATAGATGAGTCGCTGTGTGGAGGATGGTTGTCTCAAGCAACAAGTGTGGCCAAAAATGCAGAGCTGCCCTTGGGGAACGCACCGGGGGCGGGGGGTGTCTTCAGATCTGCTACAGCCCGAGACAGTGATGAACCTTTCTCTGACGTGTCCCTTGGAGGGCTGATCTGGGTGATGCTGGACACAGACCAACCTAGACAGATGAATGACCTGTATGAACCACAGTTGTTTTCCCTCTGAAAGGTAAGAACATGAGGCTCTACAAGATGCCAGACTGACTTCAAATGCTTTGATTCTTCTCTCTCTCTCTCTCTCTCTCTCTCTCTCTCTCTCTCTCTCTGACTCTGGTGTGCATGCGTGTGTTCATGCACTCACACACACACACACACACACACACACATACAATTTGCAGTTCAATCCTTAAATAGGCACCATCTCATGCCAGGTCATTATTTCCATACATCTCTATTTCTCTCCATCACACAGCTCCAAACAAGACTTCCCCGCAGGCAGAATCTCTGCATTCTCAGCCACCACTAATTGCCCATTGATGCTCAGAGACTGAGGGTTGGTGGATCAGTTCGCAGCTGGCCTGGCTCCCTGCAGCGGTGATGTGCCCTCACAGCAGCTTGAGGACAGGACCCAAACCGTAGGACTCACAGCCGAATACCAAGGACACCAAGTATGATATGAAAAAGATCCCCAGGCCTTGTCTTGTCTGCAGGGCATCGCTGAAGTCATAACTACTTGCTTCCTTACACGTGTAAGCCATTACCTGCAAGATGGAACCACAGCATAAAACACAGAGGCATGCAATAACGAGGACACTACCCCCAAGTTTTTCAGTTTGTCACCACAGCTGAATTAGAACAAGCATGAGGAACTGGGTCATTTAATCAAGTTTAAGATTTAAAAAAAAAGTGGAAATTTTGAAATGCCAACAACTGGAGTGTTGAAACAGCCTGTTCGCAGCCAGTTCTGCAAGAAGCGAAGGTAATCCTGCATGCACGCATGCACGCACACCATTGTCTGAACACTAATGGAACAGCCACGTAAAATAAATACATTCCAGGGGCTGAAAAGTTATTTTAAATTCCACGTGGACACGAGTGAAAAACAAGCCAGACCCTCAAATAATTAAAGCCATCAATATGAACGACTCGGGTTTGAAGGGAACCAATACTTCTTACTCATAAAAAATGAAATATGGTGTGTGATTTGGCTTCCTGGCCAGCTGCGGCCCAAATTGCAAGGGCTTGTTGAAAAGTTCATTTAACACCAGAATATAATTACTACAGCGACGGAAAGCCTGCTCACTGGAGCCAAGGCATTCAAGAACAGCTTCCTTTTATTTTTTTTTTCTGCTATAATGTTTTAACTTTATAACCTCAAAGTTAGAAAGTCCCCCCCCCCGTAGACAAAGAGAACATTAAGTAGGTGAGACACAAATTTAATAAAATTGAGTGTAATGACACAATTCCCCATGGAATACCCAGTTTCTCCCACTCACGCTTGGAAGCTTTTCTTAGAGGCTGTATTTGCAGAGTTTAGAGGAAAAACGTGGAAGAATGAGCAAACATGGCAATGTGGGCCGGCAGTATTATCAGAGAATTCAGTCAGAGAATTCATGGAGATTTGCCAAAGAGTAGGAAAGCCTGCTGGGGAGTGAAGCAGCTCAGGCTCTGCAGGGTTCCCCTACAGCGGGGCGCTGAGTAATAGCCCCGCGAGAAGGGTCTTACCTTGCCCACGGCCCACTCAGATTTGATCCCCGGCACTGCACAGGGTACCCCCAGTCCTTATTTACCAGAAGTAAGCCCTGAGCAGTGTGAAGTATGGCCCAAACTCCCCCTCAAAACATTCCCTAAGAGATGTGTGCTGAAAGCAGATAAAGGACCAAACGCAATAGCCTCTCAGTATCTGTATTGCAAACCATAATGCCCCAAAGTAGAGAGAGAGTAGGGGAAATTGTCTGCCATAGAGGCAGGGGGAGGGAGGGTATACTGGGGACATTGGTGGTAGAGAATGTGCACTGGTGGAGGGATGGGTGTTCGATCACTGTATGACTGAAATCCAAACAAGAAAGCTTTGTAACTGTAGCTCAAGGGGATTCAATTTAAAAAAAAATTCCCCCAAAGTGAGAATTTCCTACGTGGGATCCCGAGTGAGTCAGGTTAAACGGGCCGAGCACACACTTCACATGCAGGCGGATCAGGTTTGATTCCTGGTACCTAATACCGCTGGGTGTGCTCCCCACACAAAAAAATGTTTTTGATAAGGGAGCCCTGATGTCCTGGCATGTCCAGCTGAAGCAGTTTATCTCAACTAGGGCTGCCAACATAACCCTGGTGAAAGTCACAAAAACCATAAAATGAGGCTGGGGGCCAACCTACGAAGCAAATGGGGGGATTTCAAGGTGTGTGGGGGGGGGGGCAGGAAGGAAAGGCAGTCAGGAAAAGTTGAGAAATACAGAGCCACACAGCCCTGTTCGCCCAGGCCCTGCTGCCAACTTCCTGAAGAGAAGAAAAGCTTTTCCCAGACCGCCTGCCAGTGTGATGCCACTGTAGCCCTAAGTCCAGCCAGGCACTGCAACTCTGCCCAGGATGGGCCCTCCTGCCCCTGCTTCACACGCCATGGCCTCCTGCAGCCAGAGTTTGCAGAGTGAATCTCCTGTTGCGAGAAGGGACATGCCCTATGTGAGCTCAGTGGAAGGGGAACAGAGGTTTGAGGCTGGGGAGGTGTGGAGTCCTCCAAGGAGGGCACAAAATGCCAACTAACGGATATCAGGTGAGGACTGCCCAAGCCCAGCCTCCCAGATGGGCCCCAAATCCTTCACCCGACAGCCAGCGCCTCTTTCTTCCCCATCTCAGGGTGTGGGGGGGGAGTGCTGTGCGTGTTTGGGACATAATCAACCATGGAGCCCCCAGACGAGCTGACAATCAGGCCTACTCCCCGCCCCCCTCCCATGCCCATTTCCTGTGCAGCCTTTGCAAACTCACTAGTCTTGGCGTGACTTTTTCGGGGACACAAAGTATAGCCTTCCCGAAGGAGCTCTTGCGCTTTGATGGGCAACTTGGAGATGGAAAATGGGTGCCCCCGACTCCCGCCACCTGACTGAGGGCCCTACCCTGCCCTGGCAGCTTTCTGCAGCCCCCCGCCTTCTGGGGCCAGCTCCCCTCCCCTACAGGAAAGGCCACCTCCCCAGCGTTCCCACCAAGGCTCCGAGGAGGCTGGCAGGACCCCCACAATGTGTCCAGGCATATCCCCATGAGGCTGCTGGAGTCCAGGAACCACGTGTCTGTGGGCTCCTGAGATCCGAGAAGGGGTTTGTCCTGGACTCGGGACACCACGGGAGGGTCTGTGGGGGCTTCCAGGTGAGTGTTAGCTGTCCAAGTGTCCATGACACCCATCCCACGGCTTCTCCTGAACTCCAGCGGCCCCTGCAGTCTCCACGTGACGAACCTGCCCATGGGGGTCAGCAGTGATCTTCATCCTTACCCACGTACACGCATCATCATGCGGCCCCCAGTGCCTCACCATCAGGGGGTCTGTGAGCTCAGCAGCAGGCAGTACCATTGGGGGGGCTAAGAGGCAGGGGTCCCCTCGACACCACACAACGGGGCTGAGCAGCCAGTGCTGGGTGGGAAGGAACTCGGGAGAGGAACAAGATGCCCAGAAGGGGTCAGGAGGGGGGGGTTGGCAAAGAGCAAAGGCCAGGCTGCCCCAGCTGAGGGTCTCTGCACTCCTGGCCCCAGGGAACTTAACCCCCCCTGACTCACAAGACCATCACAGGGACGGGGCTGGGGACCCTGGATAGATCCAAGGCAGCTGCTGTGCCTCGGTAGGGGATGGACGGCTTCCTTGGAGGGAAGGTAGGGGATTCCGGGGCCCCGGGAGGCCCCCATTGTGGCATCTGTGAAGGAAGTGTGGGGAGGAGCAGGGAGCAGGAGCGACTCGAGTTTGGGGGATGCTGGGGGGGTCAGATCCAGCTATGCTGGAGAGGGAAACGTGGTCTCAAACCCCACTCTCCTCCCTGCCCCTCCACACTCTGACATCACCTTCCACACGGGGCAAGGCCGGCTCTTGGGGGTGGGGTAACTTTATTATGGGAGGGGGGCATGGTGGAGGCTGCATGGGGGAGGGGCAGAGGGGGGCGCAAAGCCTTCGAGGAGGACCGGTTCTCTCCGCCCTCCTACAAGGAGACGAATGTCCTGCCCACAGCGCGCCCCCGCCCCCCACCCCAGCCACCCACACGTGTCCAATGTCTCAATTTTAGTTCATCAGCCAAGGGTGAAATTATCTTTAAATGACACATCTCTCGATATTCAAATGAGAATCAATCTGCCAAGGAAAATTACGTGGCGCTAATGATTCTTTGTGCATATAAATCAGCTGTGAAATCGCGCCAAGGTGGGCCGGCATGCTGGGGCCCTTGACAGGTGGGGCAGAAGAATGATCAGCAGACCTCAGAGGGGGTTGCGGGGGCAGGGGGCTCCCGAGCCCCGCTCAGCCTGCCTCCTACTCTGAGCATGCCTCCCTGGGGTGCCGGGGCTGCTCAGCAGCCAAAAGCAGAAGCCCGAGGTCCTGACCAGAGGGAGAGACAGGTGCAAGCAAGAGCAGCCGAGCTCTCTGACGGCAGACACCCAGACAGACACCCAGACAGACACCCAGACAGCATGTTCACTGCACCGGGCGCCCCACGCACCCCTACCTGCTCGGCCGTGCTCCACCCACCCACTCTGCCACCCTGCAGAAAGGTGTTTAGGCTGGGCCAGTGAAAAGAAGCTCTGTGGGTCTCAGGGTCACTCCTGCCAATACTTGGCCTGGTCAGGCCTGACTCTTGGGGACTGGATCCAACTGCTGGGGGGGAGTGGGGAGGTAGGTCACATCTATTCATGCTGCTGTGGGGCTCAGGTGGCACCAGGGATCAAAGCAGGATCTCCTAACTGTGAGGTCAAAGCACCAGGTCTTGAAGTTTTCTCCCTGGCCCCAGGGAAGCGCTTCTTGACTGTGAAAAACCTCTGTCTGTCTGCCTGTCTGTCTGTCTCTCTCCTTAGGATCAGACCCAGTTGGCTAGGGGAAAGGACCAGCCTCATGGAGGCAGGAAGCCCCTTGAGGTCCGGTCACAAGGGACACAGAGAAACCCCATCCAACACCCTCATTCACTGGTGTCTACTGAGGAGCAAGTCGGGGAAACACTGTGGTGAACTTTACACAGGTGCACGCTGTCTCTCTCAGCGTGACTCCATGAGAATCCACCTGGGTTCCCAAAGTCCTGGACACAGAAGCGCCCCCAGTGGATGGAAGATGCCTGACTTGGAGGGAACCTGGCATGGGTAAGTCACAGGACAGCAAGTAACAGACTTCTCCCTCACAGGTGAGTGTCCTCCAGACACATGCTGAGGGAGGTTGAAGTGTCACTTTGGAAATATCAGACCAGGGGCCAGAGGAACAGGACAGGGGTGAAGGCACTTGCCTGGCATATAGCCAACCCAGGTTGGATCCCCAGAACCACACAAGTTCTCCCAAGCCTCACCAAGGAGAGATCCCTGAGCACAGAGACAGGAGTAACCCCTGAACACTGCCAGGTGTGACCCACCACCCACCCCTCAAAAAAAGAAAATGAAAATATCAGATCATTGACTGTTTAAAAAATGCCCAATCTCCCTCCCCGCCCCAAGCAGAACCCTGGCAACTGAAAACCTCCAGAACCCAACTGCCGCCATGTGCAAGGCCACTCTCCACACACTCGGATGACCTCACCCAAGACGGGATGATCTTTACTCAAGAGCAGACCAGCAGATAAACCCAGGTACGAGGGAACTCGTGACTGAGATCTCTAAGTCCGCTCAGATCGGGACTGGGCCTCCTCCCCCCAGTTCCCCAGTTTTCTAGTAGTAAACTAGTTTGGCAGTCACGCCCACAAACTGCCCCTGGCACTATGTAATCTCATCAACGGCCAAGACCCAGAGACTATAAACTAAAGCTCGTGGAAGAGAATGATGAAGAATTTCTGGAGCATGCGGCCGTAGACCTTTTATACTCTACCTCACTTACTTATCAAAAGTAGCACACATTTGTTTGGTTTCTAACACACTTGCTTGTATTCTCTTATGTGCCAAACACAGTAACAACAAAGTCTCCAATGGAGACTTTACTGGGCCCGCTCGAGCAAATCGATGAACAATGGGAGGGCCTTTACCTTTTACCTTTTATTCTCTTATGTACAGGCTTAAATAGCTCCAGAATGAAATACAACAACCCTCACACACTTACCTCTTATTGTGGTGGGAAGGTGCTCAGTTGTGGGATTGGTGTTTGAATATTATCTGTAATGAACTATTGTGAACTACGTTTATAAAAATAAAATATACACAAAATATAAAAAATAAAAAATGCCCAAGACTACACCTGTCAGTTCTCAGGGGTTACTCCTGGTTTTGCACTCAGGAATTACTCCTGGTGGTGCTCGGGGAACCAAATGGGATGCCTGGGATCAAATCCAGGTTGGCCGCATGCAAGGCAAACCCTCTACCCGCAGTACTATCACTCTGGCCCTATTCTGTTTCAAGTGGAATGACCCAAGCCATGTGACTCTCAACCCAGCCGCTGAGATGGCACTGATTGGTCGAGTGGGGGAGAAATGTGCTAAAGGAAAAGCAGCTTATTTGCTGGTGTTGAGGGTGTTGGATGGGGTCGCAGGACTGCTCACAACTCAGTGTCGGAGGGCTTCCGCAGGCATCCACTAGGGCTCTGATTGCGTTTGTGAACATGGTGACAGGGGCTGGAGGTGATGGCCTATGGCCTTGTAGTGCCTGCGGTCCTGTGGGGAGTCACCTCCCAGACTCAGCCAAGCGCCTACAGCCTGAGACAAACAGTCACCAGTATGGTGGGTGGCCACTGGGTCCACCAATGAAACACAGACCCCCAGCACTGCTGCTGGCCTTCCTGTGGTGCCACATCTGGTGGCAGAGCAGCACCATCACCATTTTTCACACCACCCATCGTTTTCATGGCCACACAGCACAGCCATACTGGCGGAGCGCTGATGGGCCCTGGTAGAAGTTTTGGTTAGAAACTGCAGGCAGGGGTGGGACCCTAGCCACATGCCATTGGCCACTTCCACAAATTGGTGTGGCTTCTATGCCCATGGTAGGCCCTCCCCTAAACTAGATGCTGCTGACGGCTGATGAAAATCAGCTCTGGATGATGGGCAGGGCTGTTCCCGCTTCCATCTGCTGCAAAGGTCACCTAGCAACAGTTGTCAGGGCAACACCAGCATGCTGCTTCCTTTCTGGGGGCCACCATGGCACTGGACACCCCTCACAAACCCAGCCCAGCTATGACCCACCCCTCACACAAACTGTCCCACCTCCCCCCCGAAGTGGGTGAGGGTTGGCATCTGCTTTTGATAACGGGGTGACACCCTGGCTTCTGTCCATTTCCCCACTTAACATTCACCACCTGGACTTCAAGATAATTTCCCAATGAGGAAGCCTGGTCCAGCAAAAATTAAAAGTGAAAAATGGGAAGTGGGGTGAAAGGAAAGTCCTTTATTAAACCCTTGCTGAGCTGCGTTTCTCTTGAGCACTTCAGAGATATGGAAGGACCGGAAGGCCTGTTCTGCATTCAGAGATGGCAAGGAACCACACATTGGCGCATGTGGATTACACCACCCCCTACTGCTTGATCCTCTTAATGGCTCTGCATTTTGCAAAGGAAGAAGCGCTTCCCTGGGTGGTGCTGGCTATTAATTCAGGCGCTGTGGCTTTCTGTTGGTTTAATGAGAGCAGAATTTCTTCCACCCAAATGCAAGGCTTTCAAAGGCTTCTCAATAAAATAGCCCCATGAAATAGCGGGGGTTAAAAATAGCCTATAATAAAATAGCCAGCTAATGCAAAACTTCATGGCACCATATTTATAAAACAGCCAGTTGGAATGGGTTTCCATTCATAGAAACAAACAACGTGCCCGTGTTTATTCTGCTTGAACCCCAGTTCTTTACATCAAATGACTTGACAGTGAGGCGGCTGGCCCTCTCAGAGCAGTCTTCGCTCTTGCAGCATTCTGAGGATAAGCTTTGACCTGGGTGAGGCTGATTATTGGCTAATTATTCACCAAAAATTAGGATTCCTGTTTAGCAAGGAGATTTTGATTGTGACTTTATTTCTAATGCCCAGTCTTGTTGAAAAGAGGGTGGGGTAGGGCTTCCATTCTTTAAAAGTAGATCCAGTAGGGTTTGCAGGGAGTCCCTTGAGTGCAGACACTTGCCCTAGCACTTGATATTATTTACATTCAGATGACTTTATGAGGCATCAGGGAGTTCCACAGTGATTCAGAGCCCCAGGGAAACTGGCTTTCCTTTCTAGAGAAAAAAGTTGGCTGGAGCAGTGATACAGCAGGTGGGGGCACTTGCCATGCATGTGGCCAACCTGGGTTCCATCCTAGTCATCCTATAGGGTCCCCCCTAATCCCTGCCAGAAGTGATCGCTGAGTGCAGAGCCAGGAGTAAGCCCAGTAACTGAGAATCAAATGTAGTTGGTATAAGATAGACAAGACTGGCAGACTGTGCTGAGGTGGAGCAAGACGGTGAGATCTCAGAGAGGTCTAAGATGCTGCTAAGAGGATATGGTGAGATGCTATGGCATGATAAGATGGAGAGATGCTATGGCAAGATAAGATAGTCAGGGGAGCCTGGAGCTGGCATTGGCCTGTGTCTCATGCACCACCCAGGCAGTGCTGGGGAGGGTTTAGGAAGAAGGGGCCAAAGAGAGACCTTGCATTCCCCTCAACTCCCTTCCTCCCTGGTTGCTTTCCTAGGTGCCTTGCACGTGGCAGGAGAGGGCGCGCTTGCTGTGGTCATGCTGATGGAGCCAGCCTGAGTCCAGCAACAGGGGGTACTCAGAGCGTGGGGGGCTCTCTACACAGTGCGCACAGTCCGTGCACCTCTGCATGGAAGCACACAATCGGAATTAACCATTTTCCCAAGCCAAGAGTCACCACTTTCTCCTGTGAAAGGAGACAGGCAATACTGAGTGGGTACAAACTCCACAGAGGGGCTATTCTGCCGTTTCTGACTCTGAGGGAGATGGCAGGGGGAGGAGAATCAGGGTGGTCCCTTGGTGTTCTTCTGAGACAGGGACAAGGTCCCGGAGTCAGATGCTGACTGCATATCAAACGACTTCCCGAATTAATCGGATCGCCACCAGTCTCTAGGGGAGGGGGATGCAGTTCCCGATTGGCTTCTGCAGACAGACCCTCCGCACTGCTGCTCTCAAGGATGCTGGAGAAATTCGGTGATAAACAGTCTGCAGGTCTAGGTAGTATATTAGTGGTACTAAAATATGACAAAAGTCCAATGAAGCCCGATAAAGGGTCAGGTGGTCTTTGTAAGGATTTAGCATCTAACTCACGCCACGAGCACATGATGGCAGAGCAAAATTGCAAAACAAAGTAGGGATAAAGAAGCAGTAAATGCCAAATTAAGCTGTGATCGATGGGATGCAAGCAGGACCTGACCACAACAAACGAGGGGCCCCTGACCATGGGGGACACAGCAGCACAAGGGACTCTGTGCGTGGTCATGTGCATGGTGCAGCCCCCAGCGAGACAAGAGGGTGCTACCTCCACAAACACATCAGGGGAACCCAAAGGCCTCCACTGTTCTGCTCTGAGACACACACCCCAAAGGACTGTAAGTGGCCACGTCTGAAGATCTGGGTGCACCCTGGGCAGAGAGAGCAGCGCTGTTCTAAGAGCCTAAGGTGGAACAACCAGGTAGCTGCTGACTGACAGGTATGGCAGAGGGAGTGACAGGCAGTGGGTCCTCATACCACAGGCCTCCATGCCACAGGCCTCCATACCATGGGCCTCCATGCCTTGGGCCTCTATACCATGGGCCTCCATACCATAGACCCTCATACCATAGGCCTTCTTACCATTGACCTCCAGACCACAGGCCTCCATGCCATGGACCTCCATGCCATGGGCCTCTGTACCACAGGCCCTTACATCATCAGTCTCCATATCACGGGCCTCCATACCACAGACCCTCATACCACAGGCTTCCACACCATAGGCCTTCATACCATTGACCCTCGATACCATGGGCATCATGCCAAAGATTCTCCAGACCACAGGCCTCCAGGCCATGGCCCTTTCCCCCCCAGACCTTCATATACAGGTCCTCAGACTATGGGCCTTCATACCACAACACGGAATAGCATCCATCCTTGACAAGAAGACTTTGGGGTATAACGCGGATGAACCTCCAAGACATTAGCTCAGGTGAAACGAGTCAGTCCCACAGGTCAAGTGCCTGAATGACGTCAGGCATTCTAATGATGGGAGGTAGAGAGAAGGGGAATGGGTGGTGTTACGGGCCTGGGGTTCTAGTTTGGGGAGAATGATGGCATTTTAGAGATGTGGTGGTGACACCTACAAAAACTGTGTAGGCTGTGACATCCACAGCCTCTGAACAACATGATACGTTTTGTGTTACACGCATTTTTACACATACTTTTGTATTTGCAAATACTTTGTGTTACACAATGTGTTACCTATATTTTGAGCAAAATGGGAGTGAGAAATCAGCCCCAAGACTGCAGTCTTACTACATTCAGGCCAGTCCTCAGGCCAACGCCCGTGAAAGGACCAGTCCGAGACACCCCCTCTCTGCCCGGGACCCACAAACACACTCTCACTCATGCAACCAGGAAACCACTGTTTCCTTCCGGAACCCACAGGCTCCTCTGAGACAATTCACAACAGTCACAGACATTCCTCCCAAGGGGGGGAGGGTGGAGAAAACATGTGGCTAAATCAATTAGTCTAGTTCATCAGGATTAATTAAGTCCAGCTTGAAAGAGAGCGTCGGCATAAAACTGCTTTTGGAAGTGAAAGTAACTCGTGAGGATGACAGAACCACACCAGCTCCCTGCCTCTGAAGGCCACTGCTACTGCCCCCCTGGAAGCTTGGCCTGGGCTGGCACCAGAACAAGGAGCCCTGTGACAATGTCCAGCTGGAGCAACTGGGCAGCCGCAGCTAGCTTTGCCAAGGCCTCCTGGCAGGACCCAGCTGCACCCCAGTCAGATAACCCCCTCTGGTCTGTGTCTGTTGGAACATCCTGTGCACTGACCCAAAGGAAGTGTCCAGGGTGCTGATGTCTGGCTACTTTCCTGGGCTCCCTTAGAGCTGAGCTAGCACCAGGTCCAGTCATCAACTTCTGGAGAAGCTGCTGGCCAAAGCTTGGTATGCTTTTGAGTCGCTAAGGTCTGTCCAGGCCTCGGTGACTAGTTGGGAGAAGAATGGAAATGGAGGCGAAGTTTATCCGAGGAGAAACTTCCGATCTCAACAAGACCCAAGAGCTAACATGCTAGGTATCGGGAAAGTACATTCCGAGCAACCACATAGAACTAAGAAAGGTTGTTCAGAAATGTTTTACATGCGTGCACAGTCCACTTTTAAAGGAAATGAGACCACCCTGGAATCAGAGATACCTCATAACACCAAATATTTGGCAAATGTCTTCCTTCCAAAGGGTCATTTTAGCAAAAGCCTGGGTCCTCTGTTTCAATTTATCTGAGGCCCATCGTCCCATTTTACAGACTATGAGACTGAGGTTCAGAGTCTGAAGGAATCATTGAGCAATCAAAGAGAAAGTGTTAGAAGGAAATGAGGCTGGGGCTAAGAGCCAGGAGGCCATGAGGGAGCTTGGGGCGGACCTCGTTTCCCCTCACTGCTACGTGGGCTCTTCCTGCAGCGGCTCAGTGTCCCTGTGGATTGAGAATACTCCCTCTTCCTCCAATCCAAGAATCCCCCCCCCCCCCGCCCCCGCAGTCATATGGCTGAAGGGAACCATCAGGCACATGCATAATGATCTGCCCCAAGGGTATTGAGGGTGACTCATTTTTAAGGGCAAAAGCTCAGAAACACTGAAATCTCCACAATAGAAACTGGATTTAACTATCTGCTCATCACAGAAATGCTAAGCAGTGGTGTTCAATGCTGAATACTGAGAGGAGAAATGGAAGGACGTACAATCTGATTCCCATGGGGGCTGGGCAACCAAACCTCTATTTTGAGCCTAAGGGGAAAGAGTGACCAGACTCTCTGCCACACACAAAGCCACGATGCAGGAAGCCAGCTTGGGACAGTCAGCGCCGCAAGCCACGCGTCTTTCAGGCACCCACACTAGGGAGACCCACTCCTGGCTTGTGAGGGGACAACAAGGGAAAAACCTGTCCCTCAGGACCAAGATCAGCTATAACCAGCCTCCAGGAGGCATGGAGAGCTCTAGACTGGACAGACTCCTGGGGACTCACCCACACAGGAGTAAATCCATCTGCCTCTTCCTCGAGAGCACCCCGCATCCTTAATATATTTCTTAGACCTAGAAACCTCTCTAGGAAATCTTCCCCAAATCCGGCTCTCATCATCACGCCCAACGGATTTCACTTTCATTTTTCCCCTGCGGGGAGCGGTGGAATCTGAAGCAGTGCTCAAAGGTCCAGGGCCCCCTTCAATCCCCCACCCGCCCCGTGCCAACTACACCAATGGTTCAACACAAGGGCTTTACAATGCCTGAGAATGCAGTGCAGGAGATCATGCAGTCTCAGGGAGCACCAGGGCCCCGCCAGTAGTGCTGAGGGACCTCCGGGGCTATGCCTCAGAATGGCCAAGGGACCACGTGACCACGTGAACTGGGAATCAAAGCAGGGTGGGGCACATGCAAGGCGTGAACTTGAACTCTTAACTAACTATCTCTCTGGCCCTTTATTTCTTTTAAATTGTATTATTATTATTATTATTATTGTTTATTGGGGTAGGGTATTTTGCCTTGCATGCAGCTGACCCGATTCAATTCCTCCGCCTCTCTCAGAGAGCCTGGCAAGCTACCGAGAGTATCCTGCCTGCACAGCAGAGCCTAGCTAACTCTCTGTGGCATATTTGATATGCCAAAAACAGAACAAGTCTCACAATGGAGACGTTACTGGTGCCCACTCGCGCAAATCGATGAACAATGGGAGGATAGTGCTACAGTGCTATTATTAGGGGGAGTAGTTTTAGCTCAGGAGCTCCTCTCAGTTCTGGGCTCAGGGGTTGCTCCTGGCAGTACTCAGGACCATGCAGCATTGGGGATCAAACCAAGGCCTCCTGCATGCAAAACTGCACTGTAATCTAGGGGATTATCTGCCCCAGCCCCAGTTTATTTTATAGTCAAGGCACTGACGCATCACCCAAGGAAGAAGCAAAAAGAATGTGTCAATGTGGCTAATGCCAGAGTGACGAATGAAGTGGAATGTTTGCTTTCTTATTTGTAATGCCCCCTCCCTCCCTCTCAGGAACAATGTGGCAACCCCCAAGGAACCCCACCAACCCAAGGGTCCCTGGACAAAGGGCCAAATGGCCCGGGCGAGCACAGGAGAAAGACCCTTGGAAGAACAGGCACCGTGTGATCAACTCTTGCCTCTGCTCTTTTGGCAAAGGTGTTGCCGCGCAAAAGGTTTTTCCAATTCAGCAGGAAAGATTAAGGTTGTAATCCCAGGAGTTACCAAGTCAAAAATCGGTGGGCCTCTAGCCTCTAGCCTCTGCACACAGTTAGAATAGTCTGCCTTCGAGACGCGAGTGAGCGTGCACAACACTGGACCATATGCCAGGGCCCTCGCAAGCGCCAAGCTCCACGCATGCTCTCCTACAGAACCAGTTAGTGCGTGTTTAACTCAGGTCCTGGGTCAGGCTGGGAAGGGACAGATTTAGCAGAAATGGCACATTGCTGACCCACAGGGGTCCCCTAATCCGGCACAGGCTCGCTGATGAAGACACGGACAGGATGAACAGAGAGAAAATGGACACGTATGTAGGGGGCCATCTCAAGTCCAGCTGGTCACTTGCTGGTGCTGGGGAGGGACGTCCAATGCCAAGCGGGCTGACGGGACCTTGCTGAACACAATCTTGGGAGGCCACTTCGGTCATTGCCTAGATCGAGGAGGGCTGGTTTCAGGAGGTCGTCAACCCACCCCCAACTACATCAACGATCATTGCAGCTACTACAGGACCAGAAAATCCACATGTACAAGCAAGACATTAGCCCACAAATAATAGGTGATCATTTATATCCACTTATTCCTATATATAAATTACAGTCATGTACCTCTAGAACTAGAAATCATAAAAGAGAAATATGTCAGTCATAAACTAGGGGGACAGGAATATGGTTCAAGTCGTAGAGAATATGCTGGGCATTGGTCAGACCCTGAGTTTGATCCCGGGCACCAATGCCCACCCCATGGCACCGCTGAGTATACAACTGGTGGTATCCACGCACCAAACCCTAGGACTCTACAGCCACTCTTCGATGTCACCTGAAGTGGCCCCTATTAAAATCAACAATGACAACTCACAAAGCAAATCCTCAGTGCCGGGGAGGAAGGAGGAAAATCATCAGTTATCAGCAGTAAAGACTGATGGTGTTTCCACAAGTCACACTTCAAAATTTATGTCAGAATTTAAAAAGTTACATCACCTAACAAAATGGAATCGAACAGAGGTCGATGTTTAAACTGACCTCGGGATAAGCCAAGAGTACTGAGACATAAAAAGCAAAGAAGAGAATTATCTCGCGTAAGCCATTGAGGTGGCCGACGGCCTTTCAGCCCGGCTGCCCATGTAATTTGCACTGAACTGCCCACCTGGAACCTCGAAATGTGACCTTCTGAAATGGAAATGGGGTTTCTGCAGATGCAGTTGATTTAGTCTGGTTAAGATGAAGCCATATTCGCTTAGGCCCTGCTCCAATGGTGGTGTCCTTGGAAGACCAGACCAGACAAAGTGGCAGAAGAAATCGGAAGAGATGGGGCGGGGGCTGTGTACTATAGCTGGGGACACTGAAGTGGGGAGCCACCCAGGAGTCTCTAGGGAGAATGCGCTGTTCCCATGCCTTGGTTTTGCCCTTCTAGCACCCAGCACTGTGAGACGCTCATTTCTCACCCCCTGACAATGCCAGTTTCTAGCCATTTGTTCTAGTGCCCGAAATAACTGCTACATAACTGAACAGGGGGATGCAAAGGGACTGCACCTTCTAGGACAGGGTCAGAGATACTGCACAACAACCTGACCGCCTAAAATCTGCACGTTTCATGATTCTGTGGGTCAAATGTTTTACACAGCAACTCGCCTGCTGGCCTCCTCTATTACGTTCTATTAAGTCCCTCTATAAGTTCCATCCCACCTGTGGTGGAACCTGTCAGGCCAATACGGCCACAGAGAAGGGGGACTCACCTTCCAGCAATGAAAATGAAGTTGGAAAAGAACCTTTCAGAGGAGTCACTTGCAAGTATTAATGACATATTAGATTCCTAGGCTGCAGAGACATGACAGCACTGGCTTCGCATACATACAAGCAGCTGACCTGAGTTCTATGCCCAGCATTACGTATGGTCCTCCGGGCACCACCAGCAAGATCCCCTGAGCACAGAGCCAGGACTAAGTCCTGAGCACTGCCAGGTGTGGCCCCCAAATCAAACTAATAAACATTCTTATCTCTAGAGGCTATCATCAGGGATTGCTGCATTTTCTCCTTCGTGAGTTTCCTCTCTTTACATTTTAAACAGCAACCACCCATTACTGTTTCATCAGGGAAAATATTGTCTGAAAGGGAACAGCCCAGTAAGTGGTTCTGATCACATTGCCCAAGTGCTCCCTGCACTGCCACATGGTCCTGCCCACCTCAGTCTTCAGGATGCAGAGCCAGGCTCCAGCCCTCCCTGAGCAGCAGTGAGGGGTGTCGGTCAGGGGCACTGGTCAGAGGCCTCTCTCCTACAGCTTCTCTGCCCTGATGCTCCCGCCTGAGGGACCACTGCTGCTCAGCTCCAGGCCACTGTGGCCAGCATCCTGCTGCCCCTGGGGTGCAGGAGAGACCCAGACTCAGGGGGTTCCAGCAAATACTGCAGTGCCCTGTACATCAGCCTCTTCCTGTTGCCTGAGGGAGAGCGGGACTTGGGGGTGTTGGTCCTTTTCTTCCAGTCAAGAATCTTTTGTGCCCATGACATTCACACTGAAAGGCTCCGAGTCAAACGTGGAGTTTTTGACCAACTCAGATTGATGAAAGATAGACCTTCACCCTCAAGTCCCCAGCACACACACCTGCACACACCACACCTCACACACCAGCATATACCAGACACATCTCTCATACCTCACATACCCAACCATACTTACACACCACACACACCTCACATACCACACACACACCTTGTATACCACACATACCCATACATACCATACCCACATACACACTACACACACCTCACATAATACACAGACCACACCATACATACACACCACACACATATGCCATACATACACCACACACACCTTACATTCACACCACACATACCCCACACCCCACACGATGATACCATACACACCACTTACCATACTGCACAAACACCTCACCACACAGATCACACCAAACATACTAAAATACACATATCATACACACCGCATGTAACACCACACATAGCACAGACACCACACATATAACACAGCACACACCATATTCACCATACCACATAGACCACACACATCCCACATACTACACATGCCACATGCACCAAGTATGTCTCGCTAGGGCACGCATACCAGAGGGAGTTCCAGCCTTCCTCCCATCTCTTTATATTGCCTCTAAACCCACTTCTTCTCCTATTACCCATGTCCAAAATTCGAAGGCCAATCTCCCCTCTGTGAGTGGAGTGCACGCAGCCAACTCACACGACAGACCCCTCAGGGGCAGCTCTCTCCAACCCTTCACCAGAACAGGGGGCAGGCAAGCTGCTCTCCAACCCCGTTGGGTGGTTTCCCCTGGGGGCCCCGCCTGGGGCAGCCCAGGTGGAGCTGGGTCCCGGCAGCAGCGTCTGCAGTCTGGCACCCACACGTCGTGGATCGTCAGCCACCACCAGGCGCAGTGAGGCAGCTGCGGGGCGCTCTGGATGAGCGTGCGTGAGGGCCGTCAGCCTGGTCAGACAGGCGAGAATGGACAAGCTCTGCCCTCGGCCTCGCAGCAGCCTAGGGGTTGAGGGGGCCGTCCTCCCTTCCCCGGGGCTCTCACGGCCCGAGGATCACGGTGACCACGCTCTGGTGGCAGGGAGAGTAAGGGTCTCACTGGCATGCCGACAGGGCCGGGAGAGCGCTGCGTCCAGCCTCCCACAGCACCTGTCCCGGCGGGCCCTTCAGAGGGGGTAGGGATGCGCATCCCCATCCCTAGGCTGGAGCTGAGTCCATGGCCTGGGGATGGTCTGCCAGCGCCCAGATACCTGTACTAACCAGAACCCGGCCAGGACCCGGGCGAAAGGAACCCCAAGACGCATGCGCAGATCACATCTACCCCTCCCCCCAACACCCCAAGCGCACAGAATCTCCTGATGCATGCGCAGACCACACTTGCACCCCCAAGACTCAAGTGCGTAGAACCCCAAGATACATGCACAGTCTAGATCTGTACCCAAGGCCTACGTGCGCAGAACCCTAAAACGCATGCGCAGACCAGATCGCTCCTCCCCCCACTCCAAGTGCGCGGAACCTCCTAGCGCATGCGCAGACCAGACCTGCACCCAAGACCCACGTGCGTAGAACCTCAAGACACATGCGCAGACCAGACCTGCACCGCCCCACCCCCACCCCACGTGCGTGGAACCCCAAGACGCATACGCAGACCAGAGAGCTGAAGTGTGTCTCCAGGCAACAGACAACAGAGTGACCAGCTTGGACTGGGCCCACCGCACAGCCACCCGGTGCTGCACTCGCCTCTGTGCTGAGAGAGAAGAGCGCCCCAGACCCGCTTGGCCAAGGCCTTCTTTCTTTTCGGAAACAGGCCTCTGGCTCTCACAGATGCCCATCCTTGAGGGGCACGGAAGCCGGACTGGCCAGCAGGCAGTGGCGACGGGGGCGTCAGCGGCCTCCTCAGAGGGTCCCCACAGCACGACCGGGAAGGACACGGTGGAGTCCACGTGGCAGCAAGCGAGTTCTGAGCTCACGCGAACCTGCCGCCGGTCCCTAGAGCTCGGGCCTGGGGCCCCCTAGGGGATTGTCTCCCGGCCTGAGAGGAAGACCCTGACCTGTTCCAGGCTGCCCCTGACAGGGCTTCCTGCTCACCGCCGACGGCAGCGGCTGCCTGAACGCCCTGTCTCCGTGCTCCACGCCCATGTCCAGGGCCGCTGAGAGAACTAGTGAGCGCGGTCCCAGCACAGCCGTCCACCTGCCGGGCACTGGCCGAGATGAGCCCACTGATCTGCACTGCCCTCCTGAATCACCCTCTGGCCAGCTCAGAGCTGGAGTCACTGCGCAGAAAGGAGTAAGTGAATGCCTGGTGGCCCCTCCTCTCCTCTGGACGAGAGAGGCTCTGCCCAAGGAGATTCCAAAATGCACACTCCCCTCCCCCCCATTCTCCTTGAAAGCGGTCGTTATTTAAAAAAAAAGAAGAAGAAAAAGAAAGGAGGTGCGATTTGATAGCTAATGGACTGCGAGTCGTGTGGGGATAACCAATTCAATCCGTAACAATGAATTGTTAATTTAATCAGCAGCTCCTTATGAATGCCATATTTCAAATCCTATCCCACATCCGGTGGTTTTAAAAAAGGATATTTCATTGTGTAAGGGTGTTACTTGTCCTGAACAGAGGGGTTCCTAGAGCATCTTCCCTCAAAATACCTGTTTCCCATGTTCCTTCTATTCCCAACTTTGGCTTCCTCTCAATTTTCCTGGCCCCAGAAAGAACCAGTCACGGGCACAGCCATCTGTTAATGTGCCTGGTGAGCAGGGGGCAGTGGCCTCTGTTCTCCACTCCTGCTGAAAAGTCAGGAGGTGAATGATCTGGTAAGCTGTTGGACTCATTGATTTTTCAAATAAAACAAGCAAGTCCAAAGGCTAGAGTCAAGATCAGGCACAGACCTTAAGGAAACAGCTTATGGGTCACCTTTGGCAGGCTTGCAGCCAGGAGATACTCAGGAGGTGTTGGAAGGATGGTCCAAGCATGCCTTGGTCCCTAGGAAGTCAGCTGAGTCAGAACAACAGGAAATCTTGGCATTTTCCATTTTGATTTAGAGGTTCATAGTTCAAAGGTGCTAACTAGCACTGACATGGCGACCCAAATTGTTACAGAAGGATGTTAGCCATCTGGGAGACAGATAGCTGTGGCAAGGTTATTAGATGGGGCGCAGTGTCAGCGTCTTTCGTTTATCATGGAGAGTTAACACGTTTAACACACCTTGGTCCTGTTTCTCTTCATCTCTAGACAGGTAAGAGCAGTGGGATTTCATGGGATGGTGATTAAGTAAAATAATTCATGCAAAATGCTTTACATGTCTCATCCATAATCATCCTGGAGGAAATGTTCCATTATAATTTCTAAGTTGCTGCTGCTACATATCTGTAACTGCATATGTTCATTTTCATGACTATCCTTTCATTTCAATACTGTTATATACATTCAAAATCTCTCACTGGTGCCATTCATTTAGAGTTATGCCTGGTTAAGATGAACAGCTGGTATTGGTTACATTGTAGATTTTTGCAATAGGCTTCTTTGCTTTTACCTAAATCATTCCATAGGAACTTAGCAGATTCCCTGGGATGACACTGATTGCTAGATTAAGAAAAATCCATTACTTTTTGTATTAAAAAAATTAAGTCATATAAATTTGAGGCCAAGGTCCCACATCTGTGAATTTGTTGATGCTAAAAACAATGAGAATTTTTTAAAAACATCATGCATTTATAGGTAGAAAAGCAGTCATTATCCCCATAGGCTTTCAAACAGGATGGCTCTTTTCCAGCATGATAGGAGATCGCAGTGACTAAGTGACAAGCTGTCCCTAAGGAGTTCTGGGAAGTAGAGGTATTTCCAATCAGCATTTGAAAGCCCAGATCAGGCCTGAGGAGATGGGGACGTGACTTCACATGTGTGGACTGCAGGTCGCCAGGACAATCATGAGACAGAGGGAGCATTCGCAGTATAACCCACTGGGCACTGTCCCATCCTCTCTAGCCACAGGCAGGCAAAGCCTTCGCCTCCCCCTAGCCCTGTATTCATAATTCCTTGTGGCACACGTGGTGCCACCATGATTGCTATGGAGATTGTTGACTCAGCCTGAAACAAGGTGAACCTGATGAGAATAGACCTGCTAACAGTCACTGAGAGTGAACCGGTGCAGTGTCTGCTGGGAAAATGGCCACCATGTGCAGGGGTGAGCCATGGCAAGGAGGTCAGAGATAGCCTGAAAATAAAGCATATCATCCCACCTCAGCACAAATCTAAGGCTTGGAAGCAAAGGAGAGAAATGTGAGGTGGCCACTGTGGACACTGCTGGGTCGCTGTACCAGTGAGCAGAAGTGGTGCTGGCTTAGCACAGGATGCTCTGGACGACTGGTCATGCAGTGCAGCCATGGCAGATGTCACTGGCATCCGCATCTCTACAGACTGGGCTCCAAGAGTACCTCCCCGCTCCAGCACTCACCCCAGATCTCTCCAGCCATGGTCAAATGCTGCGCAAGGGGAAAGATGATTCTCCCTCTTGAAAATCACTAGAGATTCCCCCATCTTTGCTCACAAAATCAGGAAAGGCTGAGAAAGGTCCTCAAAATGATTAGTCATATTTTTTGATTAAATGGTACTTGAGCTGCTGGATTGAACTGCTAACCCAACATCTGCTTCATGTGATGATTAGAACTCTCAGAGACAGGCATGTGTGTGTTTCTCTGTTGTGTTATGTTTTCTATGTCTATTGCTCTGTGGGTGTGTGTGGTGTGTGTGTGTGTGTGTCTGTGTGTTGTGTGTGTATTTGGTGTGTATCTGTATATCTGTATCCCAGTTTCTCTGTGAATATGTTTGTGTGTATCTCTGTGATCTGTATCTATCTCTACATGTATATGTCTCTGTGTCTCCATGAATGTGTGTGTCCTGTGTGTTATGTCTCTGCATGTATCTATATGGATATGTACATAGTGTTGTGTATTGTGTGTCTCTGTGTGTTTCTCTGGATGTATCTCTATGGTTTGTATGTGTCTCTGCAAGTATCTCTGTGGGTTTTTCTGTTGTATTGTGTGTGTCTGCATGCATGCATCTCTGTTTCTCTGTGCAGCGTGTATTGTGTGCATGTCTGTGGCGTGTCTCTGTATTTATGTATTTCGCATTTATGTGAATGTCTAAGGCTGTGCAATGTTCCTTCACACACTCAGGAAAATATAAAACCAAGAAAGCAATCTGAAAAATGTTCCCCAGAAGATTAATGACATAAACAGAATACATTCATAAAAGAAGAAAAAATATGGGGAAGGAGAAAAATCATATTTTTCCTACTTGAGAGTACACATTAGTTTAACTGCCTTTATTTCCTCCCTTATGGTGAAAAGACTCCAAGAAATGTAATTGTGAATATAGTCAAAAGTTAATTAGACTATTATAAATTATATACTTCTACTACACTCTGGGGAGCACTAAAATTTTTAGGGTGAATAGATGTGTATAAGTGTGCGTGCTACAGTCAATATACAATTCCTGTAGCTGAGGCAGCGTTCAGCATAATGAATTCCTACACTGTGTCATGGAGATAATCAAGAACCAAAGTATTTTGTCTGTGGAAACTCCTAAAACGTGCTTAATTCTTAGTGCTGCTAACTCTGTGCATTGAAAAAACATGTTTTATTCAAAACTCAGTGCCTGGGGTAGGCAGAGACTGTCCAGAGTTAGAGCAAAGCATTTAGAGAAGGCATCATCAAGGAGACATCTACAGAACAGTTTGAGGATGGGGAAAGGAAGGTTCAAGACAGTAAAAGGTCAAGGTCTTGGACTCTTTAACTGATGCTTCACACAGCACAGTCTCTCTCTCTCTCTCTCTCTCTCTCTCTCTCTCTCTCTCTCTCTCTCTCTCGGCTCCATGAGCTTCTGGTTCTTGTGATCTGTCTGGATGGTCACAAGAAGGAAGAGGGGCCGGGGAGACAGCCCAAAAAGCTGAGAGCATGACTGGCACTGCAGGTTTCCCCAAGTTGTACTGACTGTGGCCCCAGCACCACCAGACCTCCTCTGCTGGGCTGGGGATCATAGGGGGTGGCACTTGAGTCCCAGTCAGTGCCACTTGGGAAGCACCCCCAGATTTCAAAATTCATAAAGAGAAGTAACAAGTGACAATACAGAGCTCAAGAGCGTGTCTTTCTAAATGGACTAATGGGATGCTTACAATAGCCCTGGAAAGTAGACTGGTGTGAACCATTTTCCAGAAGAGGGAATTAGAGGCCCAGTAAGTGACTGTTCACTGTCCTATGGTAAAGGTACGCTGAGGCTCCAACTGGGCTGTGTCCCATTTCAAGATCACTGAGGTCATTTCGAGGGTCAAGATGCACAAATTATTGTCTAGCACTGACAAAGACTTTTAGCATCAGTGATTCAACCCATGACCTGGTTGTTTAAGCAGTGACCAGTAAAAACCTAGGCTAAATGTTTATAAAACCGCGTCTGTGTCAGTGGATGTGCAAGCAAGGGACACATCTCAGAAGGTAGATGTCAGTCCCAGTGATCTGACTCTGTGTTCCAGAGATTGTGCCTTAGCTTGCCGGATACTGGTATCTTTGCCTTCTCTGATGGATATGGAAATCTGCAACTTAACTAGATTGGGTACCTCAGAACTAAGTGGGGCTGTTTTCTAGGAAATGATGTATCTTGGGAGCCAGAGAATGGAAGCAAGGAGTTGTGTTTCATTCCAACAAGATAACAGAAGGTACCTGTATCTTTAGGGCCATTAGCTGTTAATGGCATACACTGTCTGGGTTTCATAATTTGTAAAATGATACAACTCTGATGTCAGAATTCTGATATAGACAGAAAATGGGATATGTCAAAGAATTATTGAAAGTGGTTAGGGGAATGTTGTTATTACTGGTAATGTTATTGTTGTTACTGTTCGTGCTATTGTTGTTAGCTACTTCAGTGAGCATATGTGTGATTTCCAGCTTTTAAAAAAAAACTACACACTACATACACACACACACACACACACACACACACTTGGTGTTTTAAAAAAAATTTTGTGTGTGTTTTGGTTTTGGACCAAATCTGGTGGTGCTAAAGGCACCTGACTCTCTACACAGGGATCCCTCCAGGCAGTGCTTGGGGGACATTTTGGGCTGCCGGGGATCAAACCCAGGTCAACTGAGTGCAAGGCAAGTACTCTGACCATTGTACTATTGCTCCAGCCCATTTTAATTTATCTTCGGCTTCGTGTATAAATGCAACTGTCAGTTATGAATGCAACTGCAACATGGCCTCGCGGTAAACTAAGAGAAAAGTGAGACTTTTCATTGACATCGTCGTACAGTAAAGGGTAGTTTCTCTCAACACATAACTGCCCACAATAATGGTCATGACAAATCATTGAACTGAACTTCGTTTTGTAGATATCTTCGACTGATCAATTGAACTCCTTAGACGCTCTTCATCCATGATGCTTTGGCCCTTGAGCTATTTATTTTCTGCAAAATAGGTCTAAACACTGCAAATGTAATATATTGTGAGACTCCCTCAATTCATTTATATTTTCATTCATCTTCATAAAAATAACAGAGCCCCAGTGAAATTGCGACAGTTCATCACATGCTGTCTATCTGCCAGGCTCTCCAGCAAGCTGGTGAAGATTAACTAATATTTGGAGATTCGCCACTTAAAGTCTGAGAGAGCTGATGCCTCCTGAAATCCACGTGAGATCCCTACGGAAATGCAAAACATGGTGGCCCTTCATTTGCAATTCATATGCTTGCACAAGACAGTTGGTGGAAACCATCTACCCAGCACTTCCAGAGATGTCAAGCTCTCTAGGGAGCCAGATCCATTTTTCTGAGTTTTTATATATTTTATGCTGATCCTCAATTTATAAACGTTACCAATCAGCAAGCAACTGCATTATAAAACAGCCTCACAACCGAGGCGACTGTTGGATAATGGTAGCCACTAGGCATAGCTCCTTAGGGTAAAAGCCCAGGACAGGTGGTCGAATGACAAACTCACCTGAGGTTTGGGTAAAGACATGAGGGGGAGGAGAGAGGCATCTCAGATCAGCTTCTGTTTCTCTTTGTGCTTAGAGCAGAGTTCTCTGAGCTCACTGGACCTTGAAGCTCTGAATGCCATTAGCTGGTTGGGTGGTGACCGAAGAGATGAATCTTAACAAAGCATGACAGGCACCCACATCACAAGTTAGGGCATTCAAACCCAACTGCTTCAAATCTTCCCTGACTCTGTTTCCTCTTGCTACTTGGAACAAATTCCCTCCAAGTTTAGCTATTTGAACCTTCCATTACTTATTTTTTTTATTTGGAGTTCAGAAGTCCAAACTGGTGCCCAGTGAACTCAAATGGGTTCATCAGCAGGACTGCGCACCCTTCTAGAGATTGCAGAGGGGAATGGATTCCTTGCCTTCCCAGCTCTTAGAGGCTGTGCACCCTGCACTCCTAGCCCCTGCCCCCATCAGCAAAGAAGCGCTCTGATATGTCTCCACTGGCTGTCCCTCCCTCTCAACCCAGCTGGAAAAAGCTCCTAGTGGTACATGTGATAAGATGGCCTGAGGTCTTTAA
>JAOXYA010162567.1:0-21105 GCA_028565675.1 Sorex palustris | reverse complement strand
GGAGGAAGGGAGGAGGTTGGGCAGGGGGAGGAGGGAGGGCGTGGGGGGCCGCGGGGGCCCTGGGGACATGGATAGGGAACTCTCAGGGCATCTGAACTGCTCTGTAGGGTTGTACGTCCCCGCACCAAAATAAATGCAAACAATGCAACGAGATCGTGTGCTTGCCAGCTCGGACTCCCAGGGGCAGGCACTGGGAAGGAACAGGGTTCCCCCCAACCCTCGCCACCCCCAGGGCCCCTAAACAGTGCCCCTGGCAGAGGGAAGGCAGAGGGCATGTGCACGGGGGCCCGCAAACTCAGACGCTGGGACAAGCATCGGCAGATCACCCGAACAGACGGAGAAAGCTCGGGTGGGGTCGCTCAGTCTCTGCCACTCCGGGACTCGGACCCGTGGCAGCCCCCCTGTGAGGCTCTGGCCTCGCGCTCACCTTTGTGGGCCGAACAGCAATGGGGCGTTTAAGGACCCGGGAACCCACCTCTGTCCGAACTGGCTTGTGCTCTCTCTGCGCTTAAAACAGTACCACTGAGAGTGGGCAGCCCTGCGGCCATGCGGGTAGCTGAGGGCCCGGCGACGGGGCTCCCCCGTCTGCTTGAGCTCGTGGGTGGCTGCTGGTCCCCGGGGTGGGCGTGGGCAGACCCGGGGGTGTGTGTGAAGCCTGGCAGGCGCTGAGTGTCCTACTTCTGGGGCCAGGCTGTCAGGGGGGACCCCCTGCCCCGTGTCTGAGGGTGCGGAGGCACCAAAGCCCCCGGGAGCTGGGAGCTGGCATCTCCGGGACACGGGTCTCGGGGTTTGCAGGCAGCTGTCGTGTGTGACCTGCAGTCCCATGGGCAGGAGATCCTCAGGGGAGCGCCGTAAGCCTCTAGCTGCTCTCCGAAGTTTGGGGGATCCGGCCCTGCTAAGACATCACACTGGCAGGAAGGGTGAGGCACCGTGGGGGGTCACCGAGGGCCGGAGACACCAGAACTGGATGGGGGGCTCCACAGGGAAGAGCCTGGTGCCCCAGGGACCCCTGCAGCGTGGGGGACAGTGCAGGCTATTGCCTGGGGCCCTGTGTCTCCTGGGCTGCCCCAGGCAGCTGGGCCAGAGCAGCTCTGGCTCTCCCACTTGAGAACAGCCCCTGACCGTCCCTCTGTCCCTCTGCACCCTGCAGGCACACAGGGACGCGGCCGGCCCAAGGCCCGGAGGAGCCTGTGGCCGGCAGTGCCCAGGGCCAGGAGAACAGTGGCCGACAGACAGCAAGGGGAGGCAGAGACGCCCGGCCCACAGCTGGGCAGGCCGTACAGATGGTGAGTTGGAAGGGGTGGGCCGGGGGGTTCAGGGGGACCCACCAAGGGGCCACCCAGACCCTCCCCAGGCTCGGTCACTGTCTGGGCTCCCAGGATTGTGGCCCTCGGGGCTGGGTGGGTGGGTGGGTGGGTGTCACTCAGCCGTACCACAGGGCACCCTGGTGGGTGGCAGTTTCCGTGTCTCCTCTGCCTTGGATGCTCACGGCTGGTCTCAATACTCAGGTCTCAGTGCTCACGGTGATTCACCCCTGTGACACGGTGACTCTTCGGGCGGGACCCCTGCCTTCCCGGCTTCACATTCAGGTGTGCAGGAGGGACAGAAGGAAGCGTGAGGCCCGTCACCAGCCCTGTGGGAGCACAGATGTCCCTGGAGGCCCAGCTGGGCCACCCACAGGCTCCCACAGAGCCAGAGCCGCTGCCCTACCTGAGCGGGGCCCTCGGGGGCCTGTTCCTGGAACTGACTGAGGGTCTTGTGGAGTGCCGGGTCTGTTCCTGCCAGCCCTGTGTCTCCGTAGCCAAGGAGGAGTCGGGCCAAGTCCTGGCCCTGAGCCAGGGACAGAGCATCCCCTGGGGACAGAGGTGCCAGCACGGGGTGGGGGGGCACATGCACACACACACACACATACACACACACGCACATGCATACACACGCATGCACATACATGCACATGCATGCACTCACCTCCCACTCCGGCTGTGCAGCCCAGGAGCAAGGCCATCTGGACCAGCCCCCTCCCCCCAGAGGAGAGTCGACGCCCCTCGAGCACGACATCAGAGCGAGCACATCAGAGTGAGCCCCTGATGGAGAGACCAGCCCGGAGCCCCGAACACACCCACCAGCAGGCTCGGGTGTTCCGGGAAGCAATGGCGCAGGGGGCTGGGGTCCGCGGAGAAAAGCCGCAGCGGGAGACCAGCGGGACGCCGCGTCCCCCAGACACAAGCCGGACAGAAGGCTGAGCCGCGGGCGGGAGGAGGAGGAAATGCAGCAAACGCATCACGGTCTGTTTCCTCCTGGCAAGACGAACCTAAAGAGAAACGGGAGATACTCAGAATAGCCCGAGAACACGGCTGTGGGCCGCAGGGCAGAGGCGGGGATTCCCCGGAAGGATCGGATCGATACCACAGCCGCACTGAGGACAGAAACACTGCAGGGGTGGACGGGGAGCAGCAAGGGGCCTGCCTGGAGGCGGGGGCAGTGAGCCATCCTGCCTCTGCTTACCGCACCCCTCCCCAGGGGTGCCCACACCCTGGGGCCCACCCACACAGCTGTGTCAGATTTATGGACTCACCTCTGGTCATTCAGGCAGCAGCTGGTGTGGGGAAACTGAGGAACGGCCCGGCACACCCGCTCAGACTCCTGGGGGAAAGTGACTCTTCCAGGGGCACTGAAGAGGCCCAGACACTCCCCCACAGTGGCCCTGCCCAGTTGGGGCTCAGGCCCGAGGCCTCAGTCATGGGGACCTGTCCACTCGCTCACAGGCAGCAGCATCGCCACCTTGTCTGTCTTGGGAAGTAGCAGAAGGAGGTTTCCTGCGGGGCCCTTCCTGCAGGCGCTCTGCACGCTGGGCACAGTTCCCTCTGCTGTTAGGGCCTTTCCTGGGAGCCCTCGCTTTAGCGACTGTTGGTTTCCAGAACGCATTATTTGGTTCCTGTCCTTTGCCGCCAGTAGCTGATAATGCTTTTCTGGGTTCTGTGCTTCTCAGCGCCATGATCAGAGGCTGCGTCCAGGCACGGAGCCAGCATCACCCCGAGTAGCCGCACCTCTGCTGGCCAGTGAGGCGAGGGAGTGTGACCCATGGCCGCAGCTGGTGTGTGCTGGCGTGACCTGCAGCCACACTGCTGTGTGCTGGTCTCTGAACATGTCTGTGTCTGTGTCCACGGAGCGCCACATGCCCACACCCCTCCGCATGAATCCCACTCCTCGTTAACCAGGGCACCTGACTCCCTGGCTTGTCACGTGACTGTGTGAAGGACAGACGCCCTAACAAGTGACGTCAGCAGAGTGGTCTGGGGACCATGTTTGTCCTTGATGGGGCAGGTGGGATGGACAATCCTCCTTCACTGCACACGGTGCCACGGGGTGCCAAGTCTGCAGCCACGCCCAGGGGCGGCGGAGGGGAGGTGTCCAGCTCTGGCTCCTGGCACTGACCTCTGACCCCACCTAACTCCACCACTCCCCAGCCCAGGTGCAAAGGACAAGAGGGAGAAGTGGTTTCTAGAACCTTCCAAAGTTTCCGCAGAACCTCCCTAGGCCTGTAGAACCTTCCAGGAACTCTGTAGAACCGCCTGGGACTCTAGAACCTTCCAGAGGCTCTGCAGAAGCTCCTGGGACCCTGGAACCTTCTAGGGGCTCTGCAGAAGCTCTCAGACTCAGGCCAATTGGCTAGCACGGAGCCAGGCCTGACCATAGCTGATGCAGGCACTGGACTGCACGTCCCTGGGTGGTCTAGCATCCCCTAGCACCCTCGGTTGTCAGCATCCTCAAGCACCTCGCCTGGCATGGAAGCACAGGCCCCGTTGGCTGAGGATGCTGGGAGGGTCTTGGGTCCCCGCACGCCTGAGAGCCCCTGAAAAGTTGCTGGCAGGGACCTGTCCTCCGCAGGCAGCCACGCATGGCCAGGACATGTGGCTGGGAACAGGCGCATCTCCCTTCCGGGCCGTGGGCGCTGTGCGGCTCTGGGGGGTGCGGCTGGCCCTTGGTGCCCCGCAGACTTTCAAGAAAGCGGAGCCTTTCTTATTGAAGCAAGCGCTGATCCTTGGCGCTGTAATTAAGGGAAAGCGTTTCAAACAAGTGCTATTTTCTCCTTTTGTTAAAATACGACTTAATTGTACGATTAAGGTTTAGTTGTCATCATCCCAGAATCCTGTAACCGCCTGGAGACCAGTGAGGAGATTCTAGAACATTCCTGAGGAGTGAAGCCACAGTCCCCGCTGCCCGAGGCTGCGTCCGGCAGATCCTGGGAGCCCCAAGACACCAGCTCAGCCACCGCGGACCCACTGAGAAATCACACACGATGCCCAGCTTCTCCGGAAATAACCCTCATTTACTCTCTCGCCTATAAAGAAGGATAATGTGCCTATTGGCTACATGATTATTATAGGGATCCAGTGAGGGAGCTGGAGCGACAGCACAGCGGGGAGGGTGTTTGCCTTCATGCAGCCGAGACGGGGTTCGATCCCCAGCATCCCATTATGGTCCCCCGAGCATGGACAGGAGTGATTCCTGAGTGCAGAGCAAGGAGGTACCCCTGAGCATCGCTGGGTGTGAACCAAAAGGGGAAAATAAGAATTAAATGAGGCAGAGTGCACAAAGAAAAATATATGATATATATGTATATATATAGTATATTATTTTAAACAGTCATGTCAACATAACATATTATTTTAATCAACATAGAAAGAATCAAGTGTGCCCCAAGAGGGGAAATGTGCATGTTTTCACTGGCATTCTAACCCTTTACCCCACCCCAGCCTCATTCCCCAGGAGGGGCTGGGGTCATAGCCCGGCTGTGGGGGTGGACACGCCAGCCTTGGGGGGCACCCAGCTGTGAGAGCACAGGGCACTGGTGTGCACAGGGGCAGCTGTGAGCCCCGGAGCTCGTCCAGCACCTAAGTGGGCCTTTCTCAATAGACGGAAACTGCGTGTTTGAAGCCAAATTAAGTCCCCAGAGGCTCGCCTCGAGCTGGGAGCCTGCGCGCCCCCTCGGACGGCCGGAGACTCGCATCTGGTGGAGGCCCGAGCCAGCAGTGCTCAGGCGGTGCTCAAGGCCCACATGGGGTGCCGGGGTTCAAATTCAGGCAGATGACCCCCCCTCCCGGCCCCTCTCTCTGGCCCCTGCGAGCATGTTCGGGCGTGTCCTGGGCCCGTGTGTCAGCTCTGAGCTGGCTACTGGACCAGCATCTCCAATACTCAGCCTCTACCCTCCGACGGGCCGGCCCTCACCCCTGTCCAGCCTGCTCGGGCCAGACCACCTGAGGGTTAGCACCTCCTCCGTGGAGACTGACCAGAGGAAAGGGCTAGTGAGCACTTGGAGAAGTAATGGCCAGATCTGTGGTGGCCCCTGGTCTCCGTGAAAGGGGCACTTCCTGCCGGGCATTCAGCAGAGGCTTCAGGAGCAGCCAGGCCCACAGAACCTGGGGGAGCCGCACGGTTGGACGGACCACACCGGCACGGTCAGACGCGACCACGCCAGCACGGTTGCTTAGACACGACCACACCAGAACCAATGGATGGGACCCACTGCACGTCCTGCCGCCACCCCTCCCCGACAGGGGCCAGGGAGGAGGCAGGCGAGGCAGCACGGTCCTGGTGCCCACGCGCCTCCCTGCTGCAGCCAGCCCTGGCTTGCTGCTGGCACCACAAGGTCCCTGAGCATCCGGGGTGCAGCCACGCTGCGTGCTAGGGCCCCACACACTTGCCTGGTTGACAGGAGCCTGGGAGGGGACCCAGGCAACCTGCAGTGCTGGGAGCTCCCTCTGGGGCCCGTCTCTGCTCTTGCTCAGGGAACAGCACACCCGCAAGGGCAGTGTAGACACCCAGAGGAGTGGGGTGGACACAGTGACCTGGGTGGACCCCCCACGGGTGGCTCATGTGAGGCGGAGGGGAGAGAGACGGGCACCTTCTCCCGGGACGGAGAAGGCCTGCGGTGAGCCCCGCACGCTGGGGCCTGAGCCCTGCCGACTGCTCTTTGCGGGAAAGGAAAGTCAGTCCCAGGCCTTGCCCAGGGGTCTCAGCGACTTTGTCTTGTCTCACAGAAAAGAATGTCAGGAGTAGGTAAGCAGTGACGTGAAAACAGATTTTATTTGGAGAGTTTGGGAAGGGGAAGGAGGGAGAGGAAGTAGGCGGGAGTAGAGTGACGTTCTCAGAGAGAGCACAGGCTTCGCCAAGGGCAGAGAGAGTCCTACACACCCCAGGATTAGATATGGAAGCCTGAAAGTCCACATCTCAAGAGGGGAGGGGAGGGCGACACGTGCGTTGGCCACGTGGGCACAAGCAGCACTGGCCCCCACAGCGAGGTCCCTGCAGGGTGCAGGACAGGACTCAACCCTGGGAATGTGAGTCAGGAAAGGTCTGGCCTGGCCCAGACCCCCGGGCAGGCAGGAGGGGTTCGGACCGTCATCAAGGGCATGAGAAGGGGAGGGAGAGGGTCCGCAGGGAGCAGGCTAGCCCAGGAGCACTTCCAGAGGAGCCCAGGCTCCACGGGGCTCAGGGACAGGGCGGGATGGGTCCTGCAGCCCACACCACCTGGGCTGTGCCTCCGTCCCAGGGCTGGGGAAAGCGGCCGGGCAGGACGGCGTGCACATGGGGGGAAGGTCTGGGAGGAACAGTCTGGGGCAGGGGCCGGCCTGGGTGGGGGACAGTCTGGGTGGGGGGACGGGGGCAGTCTGGGTGGCGAGAGACGGTCCAGGCAGGGGACGGTCTGGGCTCGAAGGCTGGTCTCTGATGAACAGCAGAGTCTGCCACACTTTATCTCCAAAGAGCAATTCCTGGCCTCCTGCGTCTCCACAGAGCCCTAATCTTCAGAGACAGGGTGGCCCGAGGGACCGGCCAGGCCGGGCCACTCCTGACTCACATTTCCAGGGGCCGAGTCCTGCCCCGCAGCCCCGCAGGGACCTCGCGGTGAAGACCGGTGACCGGAAGAGCACAGAGCCTGGTGACAAGAGCTGGAGTGACAGCCAGCCTCTGAGGCGACACAGAGCCCAGGGTCTGACCGCGGAGAGGCAGGAGAGACGGGCAGCGAGAGGTGGGCTTCCTGGGTCAGCAGAAGGCGGGACCCCCCTGTCCTCAGTGACCCAACCGGACCCAGCCCTGGATACGGCCACGGTCCCGCAGACATGGTAGACATGGGCAGACCTGGCCAGACACGGCCAGACACGGCCAGACACGGCCTACAGGCGCAGCAGCGCTGGGGAGAGACTTAGCGCCGGGCTCAGCACACGCCCAAACAGCAAAGATGACGGCGCTGGGAGAGTCGGCAGCTGCCCCTTGGATCGTCCCGTCTCGGACCACGCAGGCTGTGCCCACGGAGGCTGCAGGCCCTTCAGTGCCGCTGAGAGGAGCTGATAAGCAGTGTTCGCTCAAGTTTAGCCCAAAATGCCACATCAGACGAACAAGCGGCTCCGTTTCCCCCGTACGTACCAATTTTAAACACTTTGAGAACTGTTATTTCACACGCCATATGCCGTACCACACACCACACGCACGCCACACCCCTACGCGGCACAAGTCCCCGCACTTCACACACCGTATACACCCTCGTGCACCTCACATGCTACTCCAGACACACCTCACACCCCACACGTCTCACACTTCACGCCCCCCACGCACCTCACACACCCCACACACCTCACACACCTCACACACCCCAACACTGCACACGCCTCACACACCTCACACACCCCAACACTGCACATGCCTCACACACCTCACACACCCCAACACCGCACACGCCTCACACACCTCACACACCACACTCCCACACCCCCAAGCCTCACACACCCCACACGCCTCACTTGCCCCACACCTGCACACCCCCAGCCCCCAACCTCACACCACGCCACACTCCACATACCTCCCATTTCACACACCCCACATACTCCATATACCCCACACACCTCCCATGCCTCACACCACACACACACACCACACACTAGAGGTCCTAGTCACCAGCCACCATAACTAAACACTCAACCTCCCCCTCACTCTCCCTTTGCCCCTCGGAGACCACCATGCTGTTCTCAACATGTTGGGGTTCGTTTTGGTTTGGCTCAATTTGTTTGCTTGCTTGCTTTAGATTCCATAAGTATCTTAATATTTAACTGATTTCCGAAACAAACTTCACTTAGTGACTAAGTATGTTTAAAGTGTCTTTTTTTTTTTTTTTGGTTTTTGGGTCACACCCAGCAATGCACAGAGGTTACTCCTGGCTCATGCACTCAGGACTTACTCCTGGTGGTGCTCAGGGGACCATATGGGATGCTGGGAATCGAACCCAGGTCGGTCGCATGCAAGGCAAACGCCCTATCCACTGGGCTATCACTCCAGCCCCTGAAGAATCTTCTTGATGCCAAAGCACAATATATGAAATGTAAAACTCACTGTGTAGAAAGCTCACCAGCAAGAGGGCTGAAGACTGTGTGGAAACGGCCTCCAATAAACCTGACTCCAAAAGAGCTCAGGGCACAGAATTGGAAATAGATTCGGTGCTGCTGAAGAAAAGTTCATTGGGCTTAAAGGCAGAGCAATAGGACGGATCCGAGCTGACAGGAAAAAGGACGGAGCGAAGGTGGCAGCAGGGGTGAGTGCGGCAACTCAACGGCCTGACAGACGCGTGGCAGTCCCCGAAGGAGGGAAGCAAAACAGTCAAGCAAAAGCCAGGGTTTTCCCAGATTTGCTGGAAATGATTTTGAGAAATGAGAACTGAAGTTCTTTGAAGAAGCAAAAGGCACATGGGTTGGGGCTCAGGGCCGTGAGGTTCTGGGTCCGGCCCCTGCAACGGTTTCACACGCTTGCCCAAGCCTGCGCTCCGGGAAGAGGGAAGAGCCCAAGGCAGAATGGTGAAAAGGCGGTTCTTCAAGAGCCAAGCAACTGCTCCCCCGGAGGCTGCCGCCACGCCCGCGGGAGAAGGGACGGTTCTGCGGGTCAGAGCCCACGACTCACCCCCTCCCCACCCTGCACCACCCAAACATGAGCCTCCACCCCCAGGGCCTCCGGGGGAAAGGCTGGAACTGCATCCGCTGGACTCTGGTCAGCAGCCACCGCGGTCGCCAGCAGAGCAGGCTGCTGTTGGGGACAGTTTCCCCAATACGCCCAGACACGCTGTGCACCGGGGTCAGGCAGACGTGGCGCGAAGGATGACGGGCACTCGGAGGAAGCCCCTCTGGGAGCAGCCAATGGCTGTTCACTTTATTGCCAAATACACACATGCGTTATAGAGGGTCTCGGCTTACAGGAAGGCCCAGTCACAGAAGGTTCTGCATCTTTGGCCGATGGCCTTCCTTACTCTGCCTCGCCCCGTCCAATCCCAATCAATGCTGGATGCTGCGGTTAGGATGACCTGCTAAGCGTACGTGACAGTTTCCGTGTCTGGGGTCGAGTTAGGCTCAAGGCCGGACACCCGGTGCTGACCCCCTTGTTCTTGCCAACTCTGCCCCGATACTCCTGCAGGGCCTCCCTTCTGGGCCCTTGGCGAGGTCGGGCCTTATCAGCTCCCGTGCCTGTCCCCAGGCTCCAACAGGAGGCATTGTTCTCAAGCCCAGCCACGGCCAGAAACAAGAATCATGAATTAGCCTTACAGTGAGAACAGGCTCCCTTGGACGTCATAAGGCGTCTGCCCTGTGCCATGTGTGAGGCCGGCTTCAGCCTGAGGGGTCCTGGCCAGGACGATGGTGAGTTTGGTCATCACTCAAGACAATATCAGGAGCCTCGTCAGTCGCCACGCTGAGTCTCTCGGGTTAAAAAAAAAAAAAGCTTAAAATTAAGTCCCACGCAGACCCAAGCAGCCCCAGGTGTGGCCTCCACACCACACAGAGCGAGAAAACCCTTTGGGCTCATCGTGAGCCCCACGAGCTGCATTTCCCCAGCCTGTCCTTCAGAAGCCAACACCGAGGCCACGTGGGCAGATGCTCCTCATTGCAAGCTCGCGGCAGGGACAGCTCGAGAGCAGGCCGGGGCCCTGGGTTCGAGTGCTGACAGCACAGCCCCGTAAACAGCCTGTGCTAAGAAAGGACAGGTGCATGGACGCAGCATCTGGGCATTGGGCTGCCGCGGCCTCGGTGTGGGGGGGGACACAGAGAAAGGGGAGAGGCCGGGAACACGCCCCCCACTCACACATGCCCCCGATGGGCCTGGGTCCCTGACCGCCAACCGTGGACGCCCAAGCAGGAAGGGTCCATGCTGCAGGTCTCCCACACCGAGACACCAGGACTGCCCCCGCCCAGACCCCCGCCAGGACCACCCACCCAGACCTCCCCTCAGACCCCCTGCCTGGACCACCCACCCGCCCACAGCCTGAGCCACCCCTCAAAGCACCTCCGGTGGGCCCAGACCCCTCACCTGAGGCCCTCTGAGCCCCCTCCTGTTGGGCAGAGGCCACTGCCCCCTCCCCCTCCAGCCCTGCAGAGGGGTCTCGAAGGGCTGCCCCGGAAAGGTGCATCCCCAGCCTCAGAGTGTGAGGGTCCTGGCGAGACCCACAGCCTCCCGCACCTGGCCCAGAGCCCCAAGACAGGAAACATGGGCCGACGTTTACCAGGATAACCAGGGGTCTTCACCCCAGGGGGCTCAAGGCCTCTGCACTGCCAGGGACCAAACCCAGTGAGCCTCACACCAGGAAAACACCTGTCGCTTGGCACCTTCCCCCCCTCACGGGCCCCTCCCCTTCGGGGGCCCTGGCCTCTCCTGAGCTGGCCCACGCTGCCCTCCCTGGGGGGAGGGTCTTCCAGCCGCATCGTCCTGCTTCCCCCGGGACACAGCCCTGCCCAGGCCCGCCACCAGTGGGCTCTCCTGGGAGCCGTGATGAGGATGTGCCCACCCCGCCCCCACCGTCCTGGCTGTCCCCTCACACAGCCCGGCTTTGTCCCGTATCACACAGGTGAGGACAGAGGGAGCCGCGTCGTCATGGAGACGCACCTGTTGCCATGGGAGCAGCCGCCGCCAGAGCCCACGTGGAGACGTGTGTGGGGCCAGTGTGCTGCATCGGGGACAGAGCGGGGGCTAAGCTGGATGGGAGAGAGCGCACACACTCGCACACTCACACACCCAGATGCTCACACTCATTCTCACACTCACACGCTCAGGTGCTCACACGCACGCTCACACACACACTCGGGTGCTCACATGCTCACATTCTCACATGCTCACACTCACACGCTCACACACCTCTTCACATTCTCACACTCTCATGCACACTCAGGTGCTCACACACTCACATGGTCACACTCACACACTCACCTCTTCACAGCCTCACACGCTCACACACTTTACACACTCAGGTGCTCACACTCACACACTCACTTCTTCACATTCACACGCTCACACACACTCACTCACACCTCACACTTACACACTCCCACATGCTCACACTCACAGCTCAGGGGAGCCCGTGACCATGCAGTGGGGCTGGGCCCAGCCTCTGTCCACAGGCCCAGAGAAGTGTCTGGGGCCGGCCCTGAGGTCCACACGGCACCAGCCCGGGGGCCTGGAAGCAGAGCCCGAGGTCGGCACTGGGGAGCCATGGCTCCTGCCACACGGCCACGGCCCAGCCCTGGGCAGGAGCAGCCCAAGGGCCCCTGGTAGCAGGTAAGAGGGAGTTCCTCCTGGCCATGTGCCCACCACAAAAGCCCAAACCCCAAACCGGGGACCCCAGCCCTGGGGCCGTTCCCCTCGGGCCCCTCAGCCTCTGCTCCAGGTTGGCTCCCCACACACGCTCGGGGCAGCTGGAAACCCTCCCAGGGACATTCCAACCCTGCAGGGCCCGGGGGTCTCTCAGAGTGACCACCATGGCCAGCTCGGCCCACAGCCTGGGCCTGGGCAAGGGCGTGACCCCAGGGCCGGCTCCTCAAAAAGATCCTGCCTGCCCCCACACCCCTTCCCTCACCTGCCCCCACCTGCCCCCACCAGGGGAGTGAGAGACACACCCTCAGACCTGGGTTGTGTCCCCCTAGGGGCTCAGCCAGGCAGTGTCCCCTGAGGTGCATCCACCCCCGGGGCCCTGTGTCCCCTACCCCTGCAGCCGTCCCCGCCCATGCCCACTGGCAATGCCGGGAGGGGCCGGAAGCTGTCCTCGCTGGTAATTCACTTTCTATTTTTAAAGGCGGATCTGCTGGTGAAACAAATCAGTGTCAGGCAGAGTATAATCAAAGGGTGTGGGCTTGTCTCTTCCTGAAGAACAAGTGAAATTCCGATTCTGGGCGGGTCGGGGCCCCAGCACAGACAGATGGCAGTGGCCACCCGGCAGAGCCCCCAGCCCGGCCCTGGGGGCGCTCACGTGTCCGGTTTCTCTCTCCAACAAGGGCAGCGCCGGTCCTGGCCTCGCTGTCCCAGGAGAGCCGGCTCTAGCACACAGGGGACAGAGACCCGCAGGTGCCCAGCCCAGCGTCCCCTGGAGGTGAGCGGCCACCCACACCATATCCCCATCCTCCCCCACCACCCTGGCATTGCCCCCTGGCCGAGGGCGTCCTCCTCCTGGAAGGTTCCGGCAGCCACAGAGTCTGCCTGAGTGCTGCTGAGATAAGGCGCCGTGTCTGCCTGATGTTTCTTCTACCCACACTCCCCTCACGGGGCCAGGGTTTGGGGCAGGCTGCACGGACAGGGGCCAGTGTGCACGTTTGCACACAGTGATCTTGTGCGTGGCTGAGGGTCTGACCTTGTGCACATGTGATCGTGTGTAATTGTGTGCTCGTGTACAATGAACCTTGGGCTGTATTGCGTGACCATGCATACGTGTGCATGTGTGTAACTGGTGCTGTGTTGTTTGTGCTTCACTGTGTACGTGTTTGTTGTGTGCATGTATGTTCGTTGTGTGATCATGCGTATCTGTGTGATCCTGGCCGTGTGTGCACATGTGGTCATGTGAAGTTGTGTGCATGTATGTATGTGATCTGTATGTAGTGTGTTTGAACATGTACTCGATCATGTGTGATCATGTGTGATCATGGCCCTGTGTCCACACACAATCATGTGCATTATTGTGTTCACCTGGTGTTTTGTGTGTGCACAAGTGATCGTGGTGTGTATTTGGGTGTGTGCATGTGTAATCAGGGCCGTGGTCACGCGTACATGTGTGCTTTGTTGTGTTTAATCATGCACTGTGGGATCATGGGGTTCTGTGCTGTGTGTGTGGCCATGTGTGTGCACGTGTGTCAGAGGGAGCCTGGTGTGGGGTCTGCCGGGAGCCCCCGTGCTGCTGGTCTTGTACCCTCATGGAAGCAGGAGCAGGTGGGCAGGGTCCTCCCCTCAGGCAACGCCCAGGCAGCTGCAGATGGAGCCTGGAGACCCCCGCCGGGTGGGCAGCAGCCCCTCGAGGCTCTCTGAGTCAGCCCTGCTCCCTCAGGGTGTAATGACGGTCACCTGATGGCCCTGAAGAGCTGGAAGGGCTGTGACACCAGCGCGCAGTGTGTCCGCAGAGGGGAGCCACATGGAAAGGGCAGGAAGGATGAGGAGACACTTGGACAAAGGCCTTCAGGGGGCCTTTGAACGAAGTGGACGCAGGCTCACAGACCCTTGTCCGGTCTGCTTGGTGGCCAGGATGGCCTCCAGGCGAGAGAGCACCGGATGCCACAGGAAAGCTCCAATGCCCTCCGGAGCCGGGGCTGGCGTTCTCCGAGCGCTGGCTGGCCACGCCGTCCCAGCGTCAGCACAGACAGCCCCGCTGAGAGCATCGCTGCTAAGTTCGTTCTGCTGGATTCTGTCCAAGAGATCTTGGTTGGAGGAAACGAGTGAGTGGGTGTGCCAGATCCCGGGTTCCACGCCGTTGATCACGACCAGTTCTCGAGGAAATCACCGGGTCACCTTGGCAGAGCCGCGGGGGCCCTTGTCGAGCTCCCGGCTCACCCCCGACCTGAGCGCAGCGCAAGGTGCTGTCCGTGCTCTGGGTGCTGCTGGCTGGCCCGTGTTCTCTGCGTGGGTCGGAAGTGGAGTTTGAGTGTGCCAGCAGACGGAGCCAGCGGTCACGGGAACAGAAGCCCAAACCTGGACCTGCGCCACAGTCTCGCTGCCCTGGGTCCCTGTGCCCCGGAATTAGGCATTCAGGGGAAGAACGGGACCAGGAGGGACTCGTGACCACTAGCAGGGCTGCCCTCGTGGTACTGATAACCAGTTCTCCTGCCTTAACCCAGGCCACTTATTTTCTTGAGCTGGTGAGGAGAGACGCCAAGGTGTGGCCCCAGCCCCCGCCCTGTTGCACCCGGCCCCACACTGCTTATGTGTGCCGAGAGGACAGATCTGAACCTGTGGCCGAGCACCTGGGAACTGCCGGGGGATGTGTGGTTAGACCGAGGGCCCTGGGGTGAGCTCTGTGCTGGCCACAGTGACTCGGAGGAAGAGGTGAGTCGGCGGGAGGAGCGGAGCAGCACGCGGGGGAAGAACCCAGGGAACGCCAAGCCCCTTCGGCCGGGGCCAGAGCGAGTGCCGGGGTGTCCGCTGTGAGGGTCCCTCTGCCATGAGCCCCAAGTCATCCTGACCGGGAAATGCTGCCGACTCTCCCGCTCTGGGAAACTCGCCGAGGGGCACATCCCGCATCCTGACGGCCTGCAGGGAGGTCGGGCGAGAGGTTGCTAGACTGGAGTGTCGCGTGCCCAGGGCTGTGTGGGTGCCGGCTCGTGGGTAACCTGTCTTGGACACTGGCCTGGGTCACAGGCCGCAAGGGATGTGCTGGAACAGGCTGGTGACACCCGCCTTCACTTCGTGACTATGGCTGACTGGCCATTCCTGCAAGACCCAGCTGCCCCCGCAGACTCCCCTGGACTGCAGTTCCTCTGCACGGACTCCCAGAGCCGTTTCTTTCAGATTGTCCAGTGCCGTGAGCCAGAGAGCCCGGACACGGGCCATGGCAGCCTCCATCCATACTGAGTGAGTGTCAGCCCAGGGCTTCCTCCACGCTCACACCCAGACCCACAATGTGTCCTGGGGCCCACCTGACCCGTGTCGGGGAGGCTGCAGTGCCCGGGATGCTGGGCAGGACGCCACCCCTCATGTGGGCCTGGTGTGATCTCTCCCGTGGGGTCCCGGCACTGGCCTCTCGGACTCTGGCAAGGAGGGCGCATCATGGAGGGGCCCCGGAGTGGGCCAATGACGGCCCTGCAGATGCAGGGACCCTGCTGGGCCCACTCGACCAGCGCCAGGGAAACTGCTGGAGGACTCGGGCGTTGCCACAGCGCCACCTCGTGGCGGACTTGTGGCTCTGCACATCCGAAGGCGCCTCTAGCAGGGCTGGGGTGGGGGCGGCAGGGGGCACAGTGGGTGCAAACAAGCGGGGCCGGGCCCCTGTCGACACACTGCTCGGGGGAGAGTGCTCTGCCCATCCTAGCTATCGCCCTGCCTAACCCCCAACCCCAGGCTCAGGGACCCTAACTCAGCCACGCACGCCCCATGTCATGCCCCTCACCTCACACACACACCCCCCACACAGCACACACACACAGCACACACACACTCCATACACAGCCCATACCCCACACCCACACACAACCCCACAGTCCACACCCCACCCCCACACAGCCCCACACACACCCCATACACACCCCATACCCCACACCCACACACAGCCGACACACCCTGCACACACCCCCTCCACACAGTCCACACCCCACACCTACACCCTGCACGCACACCCATACCCCACATCAGCCCCACACAACACTACACCCAACCCCACACCCCATACGCACACCCCACACCTACACCCAGCCCCACACAATCCCCCAACCCCCCGACCCCCACACCCCAAACCCCACACCCAACCCCACTCCCCAGCTCCGCAGACTCTCCATTCTTCCCCGTGAGCGTTTCCTGCTCCACTGCAAGAGCGTGTCCCTCTGCATTGCAGGCCCCTCGCCGGCCGCCCCAGCCAGCCCATGAGCCCACTCGCCTGTTCGGGCACTCTTCCTGGATGAGTGCTCCCCTCCTCAGGTGCTCCCTGCACTTGGGTGTTCCCTGGTCCAGCTGCTCCCTTGCTCAGGTGCTCCCCTGGCTTGGTGCTCCCTTGGTCAAGGTGCTCCCCAGGCCCGGATGCTCCCTGGCCTGCATTCCCGGTCCAGGTCTTCCCCTGGCTCCATGCTCCCGCCTCAAGTGCTCCCCAGATCAGCGGTGCTCCTCCGGGCACCCTCCCTTGGAAAGCTGAGGTTCCCAGGTGTGTCCCGGGGTCCTGAGGAGCAGACAGGCCCTCAGGGATCAAGCTTTCTCCGTTGTTTCTTCTTCGGTTCAAGGAATAAGGGTTCTCAGCGTGCGCTGCGTCCTGGGGCTCCGTGCGGCCTCTTCTCCCGCCATCTTCGTTGGTCCTTCGTGTTTCCAGAGACAGCACAGCTACAGTACTCACATATGTCTGGGCGTCGCTAACCATGAGACAGAACAGCCCACAAACAGTGAAGCCGAATGTCGAAGGCGTCTCACTTGGCTGACCTCACTGGCCTCTGTCCCTCACCTGCCCAGACAGCGCTGCTGGCGCAGGGGCCGAGACGGCTGAGAGCCTGGCACAGCTCTGCACAGGGGCCAGCGCCCACCCGAAGCACTAAACCCAAATTAAAACCACTTGAAAATAGAATTCTAGAAGTTTCATCTGTTAAAGCGATGCGATTCCCCTCACAGGAATCACAGCTGTGAGAGTGAGCGTCTGTGCCCCGCCCCCGCCTCCTGCCACCCTGCACTGCCACGCGGGTTCTGCTCAGAGGCCGGTGCTCTGTCTTCAGTGACACTGGAACAGTCAGACGCGGAAGAAATCCTGGGACTCCGGGCTCCACACAGAGCCAGTGCGGGAGGAAGAAGCAGGTCACGGGTACGGGGCCTGGGGGGAGAATCAGGTCGCGTGACACATGGTGTGTGTGCGTGTGCGCACATGTGTGTGTGCAAGAGTGTGTGCGTGCATACGTATGTGCGTGTGTGCATGCGTATGTGTGACTGTGTGTGTGCCTGTATGTATGTGACTGTGAGTGAATGTGTGTGCGTGCATGTGTGTGTGAGTGCGTGTGTGTGCATGCACGCGTGTGTGTGAGTGTGTGTGAGAGGGAGAGCGAGAGGGAGAGAGCTGGCAAGAGCGTCAGACTATGTGCCACACTGTGGCAGAGGCAGCATCCGGGTCACACGGTCCTGCTGCCCCTGCCTGTCCGGATCAGGGCTCCTGAGTCCTGAGTTCGTGTCTGTGAGGGCCACCTGCTAGCCTCGGATGGGGCCCATGCTGACCGCTCCCATCCAGGCCCGCGCATGACCCACCCCCACGCGTGTGTCCCGATGTCAGGGTGCTGGCCAGTCGACCCTGGCACACTGGAGTACGATTCCCTGTCACCGGACTTATGCCCTAATAGGGGAGCGAGTAGGTATCGGAGAAGCTTCTGCCCTGGCCCTCTGCACACCCGCGGACTCATGCTGCCACCGAGAAAGAACCACGCAGAGGGGCGAGGCTGGTGGTCAATCAGCAATCTGTTTATTAGCTCTCACACGGGGGCGGGGTTTATACATATATTTCAGGGGCAATCCGCGTGTATCACGTTTTCCTCCTCAGGTTCAGTACAGATGTTAGTGATTTACATCTCCCATTCTCGGTGGGTGTATCAGTTCAGGCAGATGGGAACTGTCACACCCCCCCATCCTTCCAGAGTGTCCACATGTATGGAATGCCGGGGCAAGTCCCTGGGACCCTGTAAACAGGGCTGGCTCTTGCTTCCAGGGGCAGGGGGTTTGGTCAAAGTCTCAGGCCGGCTACTGAGACCCCAACAGCCCTCAGACCTGGCAGTGAGTCCATCCCTGTGGCTCAGACCCCGCGGCGGGTCCCGCACCGGCCAGAAGTGCCCGGAGCCTGGGCCTGGCCTCCCCGGGACACTGGCCCTCAGCCGGCCGCCCGTCCATCCCTCCATCAGTCCCCGCACCTGCTCTCCCAAGCGTCTGGGCAGCCGTGGGCATCACCTCCCTCCTCCCTGTCCTCCTCCCCCCTTTTCCCTCCCTCTCTCTGCCCTCCCCTCCTCATACCCTGCCTGCTGTTCCCGGGGCGTTGTCTGGTGGGCGCTCTGCTCTGCCCAGGCCTCACCCACCCCACAGAGGGCACAGCTGGTCGTGCCTGACTCTCCTTGCTGCGTTTGGGAAATAAAATGGATGCGAGGGGAGGGGGGAGGAGGAGGGCGCAGGCCCTGGGCAGGTGTCCCAGGCCACTGCTGGCGGCTCCTTCTCCAGGCAAGAGTCCCGCCCCCGCCCAGTCTGGTCCCTGCTGCCCTTCTAAGTCCAGCACTGCTGACCAGCCCTGCGTGTACCGAGCCTGGACGTGGCGACAGTCTCATGCCCTGCCACGCCAGCAGAGACTGCTCATAGGGCCCACAGGTCAGCACTGCTGGGGCCTTCCAGGACACCTGGGACTCCTCTGCGGGCGGTGGCCAGGAGGGGTGCCGCCAAGTGCGTCCATGCCGCCAGCCGCAGGCCTGGGACCGGGCACCCTTCCCCACTGCACCCGCAAACTCAGGCTCAACCCCCTTTGCTTCAGAGTATGGGTCTCCCCAGCACCCTCTGCAAACGCAGTCTGACACACTCACCTGTTCGGCCCCACGGCTGTACAGATTCCTCCTGTCCACCTGCAGGCCCTCCTCGCCCACGCAGCTGAGCAGCTACTCCTGTCTGTACCATATGGCCCCACACTCCCCGGCCAGGGGTCATTCTAGGGACTGTCTCAGACCCACCTGCCCCCAGCCTGGCGCACACAGGGCTGGGCACCAACTTCATGAGAAATGTCCCAGGAGGGGGATCACTGGGAAGGTCTGGGCCCAGCCCCGCGGGCAACAGCCCTTAGCTAAAGGAGGAGGAACAGGTCCCCGCACTAATTCAGGAACAAAACAAAACAAACCTAAATAGGAGAGCGAGAGAGCGAGAGAGCGAGAGAGCGAGAGAGAGCGCTATTAATAGCCTGCAGATAGTAACAGGAAAAAATGTTTCCTGGGAGAAGAGGCTGCTACAAATGTATCAGTGTCTGTATTTTTACATGAATCAAAGTTTTGCTGCCATTCAGGGTGGCTTAATTGTCGCCTGTTAAAATGTAGCAGCTGAGTCCAGGGTGTTTCATTTACAGACTCCCTGAGTATCAAGGGAGGGGAGTGGGGATGGCAGGGCGGTCAGGGTGGGTTGGGGGCCACACCCAGGTGCCTGGGCACGTCCCCATGCCATGCTCAGGGCCAGGGGCTGGCTCCGGAGGGGAACAGGCCGGGAGCTTCCCCGGGACCGAGGCATGGCTGGCAGGGAGCGGAAGCTCGCTGGGCACACGGAGCCAGGGTGAGCCCACACCCGGCGTCCCTGAACGAGCCGCGGGACCAGTGACTCAGAAGGGAGGGCGCGTGTCCCGTCTGTTCCCTCCCGAAGGCACAGCCACATGGCTCTTCGGAGGACATTTCCGCACAGCAGTATCTGCCACTCCGGAGCCTGAGTGACAAGCGCAGCTGCCGTGGCGCTCACCCGTGCCAGGGAACAGACAGGCCCGATCAGCGCTCACGCACTCGGCCCACGCCACGGAGCCGTGTTCCCTGGCCCGAGAACAGGAGCCGGCCCGACGGGAAACAGCCACGGGATGCGAGGCCACGGGATGCGAGGCCACGGGATGCGAGGCCACGGCCCTGGGGCTCGGGGGCCAGTGAGGACAGTGTGAGAGTGTGCATGTGATTATGAGCGAGTGTGTGTGAGTGTGCACGTGACTCTGTGTGTGTAACTGTGCGCATGTGCTAGTGTGGCTTACGGGAGTGTGCATGTGTGTGACTATGAGCGAGCGTGTGTGAGCGTGCATGTGACTCTGTGTAACTGGGTGTGCATGTGCTAGTGTGGCTGTATGGGAGTGTGCACGTGTGCATGTGTGTGACTATGGGCAGGTGTGTGTGAATGTGCACGTGACTGTGTGTGCGACTGGATGTGCATGTGTTAGTGTGGCCATACGGGAGTTTGCATGTGTGACCGATCATGTGTACATGTGCCTGTGGCTGCAGGTGTGGGTGTGAGGGAGAATGTGTATACATGTAACTGTGAGCGTGTGTATGTGACTGAGTGTGAGCATGGTGTGTGACTGAGCATGGGACTGTCTGACAGTGTATGAAGCACACATGCATGTGCACGACTGAACACGTGTAGCTGTGCGTGAGCACGCGACCATGTGTGGCACTGACAGGATGCACTCGACTCTGAGTGGAGCTGAGGGCAGCCTCACCTGCGGGCTCTGCTCTCACTCTGGGCCAGAGCAGTGGCTCCCACTAGTCACACTGTCACAGACTGCCACCGTCACCCAGGGACACAGGAGCTCAGACTCGGACGGTGGACGGTGGCCGACGACAGGGCCGGGATGGGGGCTGCAGTTCCCCGTGGGAGGGTGGGGGGAGTGAGCACAGACCCGGGACAGTGGCCGAGCAGAGGTGTCGGAGCACAGGGCCCGGCTGGCCGCTGCAGGGACTCTCAGCACAGCCGCTGTGCAGCTGAGGTGAGAGCTTCCCTGGCCAGTTCCAGGGGGCTACACAAGGCCCGTTCCCTCAGACCCTCCAGCCAGCACCCCCCAGGCCTAAGGAGGAAAGTGGGGGGGTCGGTCCGCTGAGGATCCCGGGGCTTTGTCTGCAGGTACACGTGGGGGGTGGGAGGGCTGAGCTGCAGACCCGAGCCCAGCGTCCGCCCAGCGCAGAGGTTGAGGCGCCCCGGGGAGGCGACCCCCTCGGCCCGGCGCAGGGGACTCCGGGGCAGCCCGCAGGAACAGCGCGTGCGTCTGCGGAAAACGGAAGCCGCGGGCGGGGCACAGACGCCCCCGGGCTGCATCTGCGCAGGGACCCCCGCCCCGGAGGGGCCGCCCGCGCGCCCGGCCTCCCCACGCGTCCCCTGCGCGCGCCCGCCCGGGACCCACCTCCTCGCGGGAGCCCGACCCGCCCCGGTCGGGCCCGGGCCAGTCAGGCCCGCGAAGCCGGCCCGAGTCGACCCTCCTGCCCCGGGGACTCCGGGCCAGGCAGGCAGCCAGCCGGGGGCGGGGCGGGGCTTGGGGGCGGGGCCTGACCGGGGAGGAGGCGGACCTCGAGGGGCGTGGCTGCGAGGGGGCGGAGACTGCTCGGGCCACGCCCCGGGAGGTGCGGCAGAGCGGGGCCGGGGCCGGTTGCGCCTCCCGGGGCGTGG
>JAOXYA010162487.1:0-21109 GCA_028565675.1 Sorex palustris | reverse complement strand
AACACAGTAACAAGAAGTCTCACAATGGAGATGTTACTGGGCCCACTTGAGCAAATCGATGAACAACGGGAGGACAGACAGACATACAATAGTCAACAGGTCATGGTTTCTGCTTATAATTTGAAGGGGGATATTTAAATAATTCACGGCTGCGCAACATCTTGTTATCTCATTCTTACTTTGGACAACCTGGCAGGCTACCGAATGTAAACTGCCCACACGACAGAGTCTGGCAAACTCCTCGTGGTGTACCCAATATACCAAATACCAGTAACAACAATGGGTCTCATTCTCCTAACCCTGAAAGAGCCTTGAATGTGGCACCTTTTAGAATCTCAGTGCTAGGATGAAGGATACGTTACTGATGCCTGCTTGAGGCAATTGACGAACAACAGGATGATCGTGATTGTGATGGTGATTTAAATAACTATAAGGAAATAGGATAATGGTACACAGATGAGCGTTTAGAGAACATCTATGTCTTACCTATGAGAATTGGAAAGCAGCTCTGGCAAAAGGAAAATCTAAGCTTGCTTTCAAAGGGAAACATACGTTTTTTTCTAAAATGCAGCATTTCTGATAAAAAATATCATAAAGCAGTTGCTACATTTTAGAAGGAATATAGAATGTTTGAGAATGAAGGAAACAAATCCCCAAAAATGTCTGGTGAATTTACTCAGAAGGATGATACATATTCTACAAGGAAGGCTGGGTTTCTGATTATATCGGAAGGAAGGTTGGATCCCGGCGGGGGGAGGGGGGATGGGGGGATCTGAGGACTGTAACATATTTTGAGAATCTCTGTGCTTGAAAGTGAGGCAGTATGGAAGTTGGACTGGACAGTCAGAAGGTGTTGATGATCTGTCATCATGGAGAAATTTAAAAATCAAATCAGAGACTCATCTATCATATTCCACTGAGACTATCTAGTTTCTCTGACCTTTCTTTCTCCCTAGGTGGTATACTTTAGAGTTCAATTTCTTGTAAAAACTGATTTTCAATTTCAAAAAGTTATAGTCAGTAAGTAATGCTTTGGTCAAGCATCTGATCAATCATTTGACAGACTTTCTATCAGTCTCATATATTGTCATTGGAATAGATATAACTTTGCCTCACTTCAGGGAAATTCTTTCAGCTTGCACAAGAAAGCCATAACTCAATGTTAATATCATTTAGACCTCAGTCTTAACCATATATCAAGAAGTTCTCTGTAAATTTATTGAAGCTAAAAGACATTTATAATTAGTGTTCTGTTATGTGGATATGTTTTCCTTATCTTTTACTACTCATGCTTTTCTTTGGACTCAGTTACTCTGGGTACTATGATTTTATTGGTAAGCCTTATTACTATAGCTTCTAGCACAAATTGATTAACTACCATTCTTTTCGCATAGATAAAGGACATGACAAGCCTTTAGAATTTTTTCAGATAGAGCTGGTTGCTCCATGCTTACATTTATTTGTGCTAATATCTCAGAAACAGCCTCCGCTGTTCATTTTTAGAATTATTTGACTTCAGTGTCAAAAAAGGTGATAAATGATAGTTCTCTCTTCTACCAATCAACAGGTCTAGCATGCTTACAGGATTGAGGATGGTCTTTTTAATCTCATTGGTTATTTACAGGTCAGTGTGCTAAGAAAAAGAAGTCTGTTGTGTCTCTATAATTCATATTCTTATAAATGAACACAGGTAAAACCTTTGTTCATCCAAAGATATGGAATGATCCTTGGGTGTGTTAACCTCCTTTTTTCTTCAATGTTAAAGTGGCAAAAATAATCTCTCTCACTGTGTTGCCGGCAGGTAGATAGAGGCCCTGCAATGCATATTGAGGGCAGCCATGGCTAGAATCTGAACCATCCCAAAGGCATCTATCCTTGTTTGATACAGAATATCCTTCTCAAGCGCCTAGAAAATCATTGAAATGCAAAATTTCATGCCAGAGATACAGATGTCTCCCTCAGAGGGGAAGCTCCACTGCTAGAACTAAGTGCAAATACCATCAACAAATACCAAATACTATCAACAGCTCCACGCTACCAGTAGTAGCTACCTTAGCAACTACCCTAGCAAGAAATGTGTGGGGGAAAGTTTGGAAAAAACAGTATAAAACTTGGTAGAAGGTGCCTCCCCAAATGTGGACTTTCTCGTTTTAGGCTACACTTCCCCAGGCCCACATGTCATTGCTTGGAATGTGTACTTTCACTCTGAAAAACCCTGTATTCTTCTTCCTTCTTTTTATTACCAAAATAAATTTGTCTTATTTTAAAATTCGCCTCCTCCTGAAACTCCTTTGTGGGAGGGAAGATGACAGGCTTGGAAAGTCTGGGTAAGACTGAAGACTTTCCTGCAAAGAGCCTTTATTTGTTGAGCCTGGGCTCACAGGTTCCCAATAAATTGGGCAACAGGGATAATTTCCCTGGGCAGGACAAGGGGATTCCGTTGAGGTTTGATGACAACTTTGTACAAATAGTGAGACTTTGAGGTCTGCGCCATGCTGGTGTTCTGTGCACACTCTCCACAGTTTTCAATTTTCCCTAGGCACTTAGAGCAGAAGGAAACCCATGTAGAGGGAGGCTACTTTCCCCTCTTCCCCACTTCATACAAACCTCTCTGAGAAACCTACCCCTTCTTTAGCTGGAATGAGCTATGTCTTTTGCGCGCAGAAAATTGGGCTGTTTTGAGCATTAAACATGACAGCATAGGTAAAGCACATTTTATATTTTCTAATCCATAATATGCTATTGTTAAATGCTCAATTTCTCTGAATTTAGCGATAATTTTAGACTGTTCTGGTTTGTCAATGTCTATGCAACACATTTGACAATAAAAGGAAAATAAATATGTAGATCCTTATTTCAAGAATGTTATAATTTAATGAGAAGAGATAAAAAATATACATGCCAAATGTAGATGTTATGGCTTCAAAAATCAAGATGGAGATACAATGAGGAACAAGAGAAATTAGTGGTTATTTTTACCTGGGAAATAAATCTGTCTACGGTGGATAATAGAAAACCTGAATTTAATGGGTATATAGAAAACTTTTACCATAAATGTCTGAAGGGATGGATATGTTAGCATGCAGGTGGATTATCCTTGTGCAGGATAAGAAGAAGGAAAATTTCAGCTAAGTGTAGAGCACCTATTAAATGCGTTCTTTTTAAAAAAATTATTCATAATAAAAAGTCTGTTTTAAAAAATATAAAATAAGGCTCAGTCATACAATTTTCATTTGTTGTGAAGAAATAGTAAATTTGAGGATTTGAAGATAAAAAGTTTTGACAAATTATATCTAAGGTACATAGAAAATAACAATGGATATCTTACTAATTAATACAAAACATTGATTACTGATAGTTTTTAAAGATTCCAAAGCATTCTCTTACTTACATGTTTTCATTCAAACTGCCCTAAATTCTATTGTGGTATGAGTCATTAATCTTATTTTACTGAAAATAAGGCTATGGTTTGTAACCCACCAGAGGCAAACTACAGCACTAAACATATTTGAAATATGTTTACCTAAATCTTGTATTAACTATAGTCAAGCTTTTCTCTGTTAACAAATAATTAAAAATAACTTAAATTTGGGGTTGGAGCAATAGCACAGCGGGTAGGCTGTTTGCCTTGCTTGCAGACTACCTGGCCAGCCCAGGTTCGATTCCTCTGCCCCTCTCAGAGAGCCTGGCAATTTACCGAGAGTATCTCGCCCTCATGGCAAAGGTTGGCAAGCTATCCGTGATGTATTCGATATGCCAAATGCAATAACAAGTGTCACAATGGAGAGGTTACTGGGCTTGCTCTAGCAAATCGATGAACAACGAGAGGACAGTGACAGTGAACTTGAATTTGACAACAGTATTTGTGCTGTAATCCTAATCAAATATTTCTTGTATCCTCAAAAATCCAAGAAAGAGAAAATCTGCCTAAATTAAAGCGTGAGAAACTGGTTTGAAATAAAAGGATTAGAATAATATAAGCAGAATTACCGTATAACTTACCATATAAAAATGCATACATGATAAAAATACTTTGCATATATTTAAAATTATATGTAAACATTATGATGTAACATCAACTTCTTTATTTTTCTTTTTGGTTCACACCTGGTGATGCTCAGAGATTATTCCTGGCCTTGCACTCAGGAATTACTCCTGGCAGTGCTCAGGGGACCATATAGGATTCTGGAAATCGAACCTGGGTCGACCTTGTGCAAGGCAAATGCCCGCTCCATTGTACTATTGTTCCAGTCCCACATATTAATTTTTGAAACCAAAAGAACTGAGAAAAACTGAGTATAGTCTATCCACTGACTTAATTGTTTATTCACCTATTAATTACTGAATAATCTTGAAGGCTTTGGGGTATTATACAGATGCTGATAGCTATTTATTGCAATAAACTGAAGTGCTGTAGTACTGTCCTCCTGTGGATCATTGATTTGCTTGAGCGGGCTCCAGTAATGTCTCCATTGTGTGACTTATTATTACTGTTTTTGTCATATCAAATACGCCATGAGGAACTTGCTAGTCTCTGCCCTGTGGGCAGGATACTCTCAGTAGCTTGTCGAGTTCTTAGAGAGAGATCACTTGATCACTTGACATCCCATTACCCATTGATTTGCTCGAGCAGGCACCAGTAACATCTCCATTTGTCCCTGTCGCCTGCTAGTGTGGCCCAATGGTGTCTGCTCATTCTAGGAACACGAAGAGCCTCAAACCGATCGTTAAGTTTCTTGATAAAGAAGTCTGACCATCTCATAGGTGAGCGGCCATGTGGTCTTTTAACATCCCGTGGAATCCAGTCGGTAGTGGCTGTACTCCAGCGGTCATCTCCAAATCTCATTACATGTCCAGCCCATCTGATTTTTGATTCCTTGGCAAATGAGACAGTATCTCTGATTCTTGACCATTGACAGAGGTTAGAACTCCAGATTCTTTCTCTCATTTGAGTGAAATGTGATACTCCAAGCATAGCTCTTTCAATTCCTCTATAGGAGACCCAAATAGCCTTCTCATCTTTTCATAGGGCCTAGGTCTCTGAGGCGTATGTTAATGCAGGAAGAACAGTGGAATTGAAGAGATGTGCCTGAAGCTGGAGGTACTTCGTCCTCTTAGCTATTTCTTCGATACTCTTGAAGGCGTTCCAAGCTGCTCTCTTCCTCCTGCGCAACTCAGGTGTCAGGTCATTTGTCATGTTGACTTCTAGACCTAGGTACACATAACTGTTGCATTTGGAGATGGTTGTTCCATTAAGAGCGAATGCAACGTCAGGAGCAAGATTGTTTCTCATAAATATTGTCTTCGTGAGATTCAGCTGGAGTCCGACCTTCCCACACTCATGGTCGGAGTTGACCAGTATTTGCCTCTTGGTTGATGTTTGGTGTTATTAGAACAATGTCATCAGCAAAGCGGAGAGCCTGGCAAGCTACTGAAAGTATCCCGCCCTCATGGCAGAGCCTGATAATCTATCCATGGCGTATTCAATATGCCAAAATCAGTAAATACAATGGGTCTCATTCCCCTGACCCTGAAGGAGCCTCCAACAGGGATGGATGAATCAAACCCAGGTCGGCCTCATGCAAGGGCCCTACTCATGTGGTATCACTCCAGCCCATTGCAATAAACAAAAAAGAAAAATACACAGATCAACAAAGAAAAAAATTCACCAATTATTCACTATGCATTCTTTTAGACACTTCTATTTTATTTTATTTATTTTTAAAAATTTATTTATTGAATCACCATGAGAACAATTACAAAGCTTCAGGTTTAAGTCTTGGTCATACAATGATCAAGCACCCATCCCTTCACCAATGCACATTTTCCACCACCAAGAATCCTAATATGCCCCCCATCGCACCCCTCCCCCTGCTTTTGAGGCAGATGATTTCCACTGAACTCTCTACTTTGATCACATTCATTATTTCAACAAAGAATGCGCCATTAATATTTGGAATTTCCCCCTAACAATCAGACCTGCTGAAAAGGCATCATGAAATAATTGATTTTCTATTGCTGGTTATGAAGAGCATATGATGTTGTGCGGCCGCTATCATGGCTGCGTGATTTTGGACTTCTGATATTTTACTAATTAAGTCTGGAGGGATTTCTACCAAAAACCGCATAGTTCCAAGATTGGTTTGTGTGCCTCTGGGGTCATGGCCATGCCAAAGAGCCACTCATGGGGGACAACTCGTGGTCTCGGCGAGGCGGGAAGGATGTGCCAGTTCTGCTCCCCATCCCATGAGGCCTCAGTTGCCCTGTCACCGTTGGCTCATACCTGGCTGTCCAATAGGCTCTGAGGCAGCAGCCACCGTGCCACCAGAGGGGAAAAAGGTGGAAGGGACAGGCACCATTTTCCTCCTGGAGGCGGGTACGGCGCTGTAGCTTACTGCATAGTCCATTCACATTTCTGCCAAAAGCTGCTGGGTTCCATAGGTCCATGTGCCCCTGGGGTCAGGGCCGTGCCAGAGAGCCACTTGTGGAGAGGCAGCTCGTGGTCTTGGCAGGGTGGGAAGGACGTGTTCCTTTTCTTTTTATTTATTTATTTTTTTTGGATCATACTGCCGTATAAGTACTGCATGCTAACCGATTGCGCCACTGGACCGACCCGAGTTCGATTCCTCCGCCCCTCTTGGAGAGCCCGGCAAGCTACCGAGAGTATCAATATGCCAAACACAGTAACAACAAAGTCTCCAATGGAGACGTTACTGGGCCCACTCGAGCAAATCGACAAACAACGAAAGGGCCTTTACTTTTTTTTGATATTTGGTTTGGGGCTCTGTGCTCAGGGATTACTCCTGGCAGTGCTCAGGGAAGTCTATGTGTTCAGCACCTACAAGGCAAATATCCCACCCACTGTTCTATCTCTTCAGTACTGAAAGCACATTCGTTTGTTTCTGGGTCACATCTGGCTGTATATAAAGATTACTCCTGGCTCTGTGCTCAGGAGTCACTTGTGGCAGGTTCGGGGAACTTTATGCAGTGCTAGGAATAGAACCAGGGTCAGTCACATGCAAGACCAGTGCCTTTACCCCTAGACTATCTATCTGGCATTGGATTAATTTCATAGGGACTAGGGAAATTACCGCCTACTTCATTTGCCGTGATGTTGCAGCTCCTTTGATCCAGTGACGGGAAAGAATCACGACAACTTGACTGGAGGCAGCTGCCTTCAAACCTCTTGATCGTCCATCCTTGCTTTCTTTTGATCTCTAAGTGAAGCACTACTCTGACAGCCCTCCCTCTCCCTTGCCTGTGGGAACACCGTGTTCTATTAACCTTTGTCCTAGCCCTCCATGTGCCCTCTGCCTGCCCTCCAACTTTGCTGTTCATTGCAGTAAGTGCACCCACCTGGGTTACCCTGCCACCCTCGTACTGGGAATTTATAATCCCCAGGAGGCCAAAACCCTGTTCCTCAAGCATATCTCAGGGTCAGTGGTGCGGTTGCCCACCTTCCCACAACCCAGTCATTCCTTATTCTCAAAGCCTCCCACAGAAAAAAAACCTTGGGTTCTCAACGCTAGCAACGCTCCAGCAGGCTTGCTTCTCTGAGCCTTTGATCTCCTCCTGGACCTGTTGCCATGGCAGTTCTAACATTTGGGGGCCACTTCCTGTACCTTTCTTAAAATCAATCTATTTTATTTGGGAGGGAAAGGTTGTGTCACATCCGATGGTGTTGAGGGATCACTCTGGAGATGCATGGTGTTGGGGATGGAACCTAGGTTGACCTCATGCAAGGTAATGTCCTTTCTGCTTATTCCTCTTGTCACCAATAATAGAACTTTAAATATATATATATATTTATATATGTGTGTGTGTGTATTTTATTAGTAGTAGTACAGTTTTAGTGACAGGGTTCCAATAGTGCCACAATAGTGTTCAAGTTTCTGGTATTTGTGTACAAAGATACTGCACCCACACACACCACCACCACCACACCACTCCCCCAACCCTGTGCCATCCCTGCCCTGTCAGTTGTAAATTGATGGTTATGGCTTTGGTGCAGACTGTTCCCCATGTGTCCCTCAAGACCTCCCAGCGATGTCCCTGTATTATTTCCCAGAGTCTCTCTGTCCCCCTCTTTCCTCCCCCTAGCCTGGTGCTCTCAGGTCTACTCTACCATCCAGGTTTATTATTGACTGACATTTTCCACACGCTGGGTTTGTTTCTCTATAAACCACAGGTGAATGAGATCACCCTGCCTGTGTCCGTCTGTCTCTGGCTCATTTTTCTCTGCATGACCTTCTCTTGTTCCATCCAAGTTGCTGCAAATTGTGTGACTTTGTTTTGATCTAGTGGCCACATGATATTCCACTGTGTATATATACCACAGCCTTCTTTATCCATTCATCTGCAGTTAGGTATTTGGGTTGCTTCCACATCCAAGCTATTGTACTAAACTACAAAGAACACAGGTTTGCATAGATCTCTTTGAATGAATGTTTTTATATTTGGGGAATAGATACAGAAGTGGGACAGCCAGGCCCAAGGGGAGCTCCATTCCTACTTTTTTTGAGGCATCTCCTTATTGTTTGCCTTACAGGCTGGACGAGGTGCCATGCCCACCAGCAGTGAATGAGGTCCTTTTCTCACTGCTTCCCCTTTTTCCTCTGTTTTTGGATCTATGCCATTCTCACCGGGCTGAGAGGATATCTCGCTGTCGCCTAAAACCAATCTCTAAGGTATGTCAGTACCATCTTTTGGGTGGCTCGCCTGTGTTCACTCTTTGCATGTTGAAACCAGTCCCTGCTTTGATCTAAACCCCACAGCAAACTATGTGTACATCTCCTTCCTGAATATTCTAGGCAGATTCCACACCTCCTTCAGCACATTAGCTTCACGTTAGCTTTCTCCCCGCTTCCACTTCACCCCAGCACAGTTGGGATCTGACTGGTCCATCAGTGAGAAGGATGGCTGGGAAGGAAGATGGTAAGTTCCGGGGAGAGAAGCATTACCTGGGAGTATACCTGCCTTCATGGAAACCTTGTTTGATCTTCCAATGACAGTGATTTGTCAGCACTGAGAAGTGGTCATTTCTGTGAGCTCAGAAGATCTTGAGAGATTCTCACCCCTAGCCGAGTCACTGATCACGCCCCCCCTGACCCCACCCCCCCAAAAAAAAATCTGGACATGGTGCTGACCTTGAATGGGAGGATGAAATTCTACTTTCTCTAGAGCTTTGCTATTCTTGTTTCTTGGTTTTAGGGCACATCCCATGGCGCTCAGGGCTTATTTCTTTCTGGCTCTGAGTTCAGGGATCACTCCTGGCAGGGCTCAGGGGACCATATGGGATGACGGCAATCGAACCAGAGTTCACTGCATGCAAGGCAAATGCCCTCACTGCTGTACCATCACTCCAGCCCCAAGAGCTCCGCTGCCATTCAGGTCTCAGTATCTTTCTATAGAAGGCGTTTCCTTTAACAAACAGGACACAGGAGGCCTCTGACTTACTTGCTCTGCGACTGACCTTCCAGTCCTCTAGGGAATCAATGGACTCAGTGATTGTCATCCTTCCTCTGTCCTGAGTCTCGCTACCCTCCACATTGTGGGGTACAGTGCACCACCTACCCTCAGCTCACCCCAGCTTGGCCCAGCTCACCAGGAGCACTTTCAACCATCATGAAGTTCTAGCCTGGTGGACTGGAGCTGACTTCATTTCTATGCCAGAGGGGAGGGCCTTCAGTGAGAGGTTCCTGGCAAATGACTCCTCTACAAATCCCTGCTTCTGCTTCCCTGAACTGTGCCTGGCACCACACTATCTTGGTCTGGGTTTCCTGATAAGTGATTCTGACCTGACAGAATCACTGCTGAGGGTTTCTCAGACAGTGCTCCGGGGACAAATGCCTGTGAGAGCACAGTCTGGGGGGGCAGGGAGGAGTGATATTCGGGGTGACTGCTGGTCAGGCAGGGAAGTCCAAACTGGGTACCCTGCAGAGGGGGACAAGCTGAAGCCGAGGAAATGTTCTTGTACTTTCCTGTATTAGCCAGTTCCTGGCCCCAGACTGCCCTTCAGGTATTGGGCCTCAGCTTCATGGAAGCAGCAACCTCTGGTTGAGGACAACTCCCAGCCAAGAGACAACAGGCTCCGTATCCCCAGTGGCTGGGAGTGAGTGTGCTGGCTCTGAGCAGGGTTGGGACATGTGCTATATCCACCATGGCAGCGTATCTCACCAGGGAGCCCTATGGCCCCTGTAAACCCCTAAGATATTTCAAGGGGGCTCCAGGGAAAAGTCCAAAAAATGAGATATCAGGACACGAGACTAGGAGTCAACCAGTAGAACAGGGTGACCACAAGAAGGAGACAAGGTTCTTATGAGAACTGAGTGACATTAAACGGTGCTTAGAGTATGACAATACAATAGGTACAATAGGTACAGTTTTGGCCTGTTTCCTCTCCCTTTTTTTTGTGGAGCAAAATAGGTTTTATTGAACGGAATTTACTTAGAAAGATGTGAGAGAAAAGAACAAGAGGAAGTGTGTGTTCAGGAGAGAACACAAGCTCGTCAAGAGTGGGAAAGCAGAGACACAGAGACAAGCAAGTGAGACACGTGTTCAAGGGAGAACACGGGCTCAAACATCCAACCCAAGCACTTTTTTTTTTAAATGCCCCTATGATTATTGCAAGTTCTAGCAAGTGGTGATCTGTATGATAACTTTAGGCTGAGCCATATAAAACTGTGGACGTTTAACCATACTTGACCTATGTCTGTGACAATTTCATATAGTTCATTCTGCCAATTAATAAAAGCAATTAACAACCCAACACCTCTTCTACCTACCTTATGAGATTCCTTGAGGCCTTCCTGGAGAGGGCTTCCTATCAAAAGACTTTGTACCATGAAAAGTTCTAATGAAATGACACTATTGCACTCTTGGTTATGCCTATTTTTACTGCTCCAACATTGAATAGACTGGCTAGATTCAGGCTCCCCGGGCAAACTGTCTTATCTCCAGTTAAATACTCAAGTTACGAGTTACTTTGAACCCTGGTGTTCCATGTGGAAATTCAGCCCCTGCAGCGTGCCCCAAGCTATTTTGGTGCTAGGTGATACCAGCCCCAAAGAGAGGAGAGGAGAGGAAGAGAGGGGTGACGGAAGAGGAACAAGATAAGAGTAAAAAGAAAGAGCACACAAATGTTCCTGTCCCCCTAAAGGCCCAAGTCCTGTCTTCATCTTCTTCACAGGGACAGAATTCCTCCCAAGGTGACCATCAGGGAGAATGTTCCTTTGGGGGTACATTTAACCTCCAACTTCAGGGCAAGCTTGCTCTTTTTCAACAGCAAGTGATTCTATAAATAGAGAACGGCCCCAGCCAGATCAGTCTAGTCCAGGATACCGGGTATATATTAGGGATGCCCAGCCAGGCCTCCGCTAGACCCTGTCAGTCTCTGTTTCAGGAAGCAATCATTTCTGAGTGTGTTTTCTGCAGAACTCTGGATTGGAGCTCTAGTTAGCTTCTAAAATGTCTATCCAGAACACCATAGCAACAGCAAGCAACAGGATATCCATCGGGGCCCCAAAGATGGGCCTAGAATCCAGAAAGATTTTCCACCTTACACACTCAGCCTCGGAGGGCAGTGTCAGACTAGTGCCAGCTACAGACATTTCTGCATAAGAGCCCCTGGTCTTAGGAGTTTCCCAGCCAGTGAAACAACTGATATGAACTCATCAAGCTATCAGCAGAGGCCTGGCTCATGGGACAATGGATTTTTTTTTTTAAAGAGAGAATCAGGATGGTGGAGAGATAGTATAGTGGGTAGGGAATCTGTTTTCCACATAGCCAACTTGGGTTTGGTCCCTGGCATCCCATATGATCCCCCAATCCTGCTAGGAGGAATCCCTGACCATAGAGCCTGGAGTAAGCCCTGAGCATCACTGAGTGTGCCCCCCCATGAATAAATAAATAAATTAATTAATTAAAAAGAGAATCCATTAACAAACAATTCCAGAAAAAAATAAAATGAAGATATCTCTTCTCTCTGTATTTTAAGAGGGTTGATTTGTTTCTTGGGGAAGGGGGAGGGTTAAGTTTTACAGGAACCTTATCAAAATAGCGTACAAATAGCCAATAGGCATATGAACAAAATGCTCTGCATCATTGATCATCAGAGAAATGCAAATCAAAACAGCAATGAGGAGTCAAGAGATAGTGGGTACAGCGGGTAGACATGTGCCTTGCACTCGGCTGAAAAAGGTTCGATCCCCAGTACTAGATACAGTCTCCTGAGCCACAGGGGTCAGGAGTGACCCCTGAACACTGCCAGGTGTGGCCCCCAAACAAACAAACAAACAAAAAACCCCAAATAACAACAAGAAAAAAAATGATAGCAATAAGGTATCACCTCACATCACAGGCAACAAAAAGGAAAACAAAGTATCAGTGGATATGGGGGCTCAGCTATTGCTGGTGGGGATGCCACTAGTTCAACCTTTATGGAAAACAATATGGACATTTATTAAAAAATTAATAAGAGGTGAGCTTCTATACAATCTAGCAACAATCTCACTGCTTAACATCAACCCCAAGGTCCAAAAACTCTACTCAGAAAAACCATCTGTCTTCCTCAGTTCACTGCAGCATGATTCACAAATAGCCCAAACCTGGAAACAACCCAAGAGTCCAAGAAAAGACAACAAGATAAAGAAACGATGGCACATACACACAATGAAATACTAGTTGGCTATAAGGAAAATATGAAGTTATGCAACTTGTGCTACATGGGATATAAAGAAACACCACAGGGAATAACAAAGGCCAAAGGTGACAGAATCTCAGAACTGCTCTACAGAACTGAGCTGACCATGTGGGCAACTCCAGCGTGGGGTGTGAATACCAATGACGGTGTTATAAACTGTGGGGACTAAAAGAAAAAAATGTAAAAGGAAAATGAGGATAAACATTTTAAAAGCAATTATTTTTTAAAATTGAATCATCGGGAGATACACAGTTGCAACGTTGTTCACTATTGGGTTTCAGTCATGCAATGTTCCAACACCGGTCCCCTCACCAGTGTGCATTTCCTACCACCTATGTTCTCATTTTCCCTCCCATCTCTCTCCCCCAAGCCTGCCTCTAAGGTAGACACTTTTCTTCTCTCTCCCTCTCCTCCCCTCTCCATCTTTTCCTTTTAGGCACTGTGATTTGTAATACTGTTACTGTAAGGGTATCACACATATCACTTTATCTCCTTTCAGCATTCAGTTCTTGTCCAGAGTGATCATTTCCAACTATCATTGTCATATTGGTCCCTTCTTTGTCCTAACTGCACTCCCCCACAACTTGTGGCAAGCTTCCTACCATGGACCAGTCCTCCTGGACCTCGTTTGTGCTGTCTTTGGATATTATTCTCAACAACCTTTTTTTATGCCTAGTAAATGAGTGCGATCATTTAATTAAAACCCAAGTGAGTTGAAATTATGTGCATGAGAAACCATTATTAATAGCATTGTAAGTCACAGAATCTCAGTCCATAACAATTTTTTTTCCCTTTCAGGTCACACCCAGCAATGCTAAGGGCTTTCTCCTGGCTTTACACTCAGGAGTTACTCCTGGCAGTGCTTGGGGGACCTGGATTGGACCTGGGTCGGCCGTGTGCAAGGTAAATATATAGTAACCACTGTTCTGGCCCCACAAAAAAATTTTAAATAAATAAAACCACCCAAAGCAAGGCCCTGCTGTTGATTTGTGCATACCTGTGTTCCCCACTTCTGAGCACTAGACACTGGGCTTTCAGAAAATCTCAAGTGAAGAACTCTGCCCCCCCCCCCTTCTTCCCCTCCATCCTGACTCTGACTACACCAAGGCGCAGGTCCACCATCCTTCTCCTGAATCTCTCCCTACCTGCTATGTCCCCCTGATCTCCTTGTCTGAGGCTGTCCACCCAGCTACCCAGATCAAGTCATTCCCCTCCTTCAAGCTTAAATTTTCAGGCCAATTTTTCACTTTCTCTTTGACCATATTAGGTAGAGGAGATTATTTCTAATTTTAGAAATGCTCCTGGAAAGTAAAAGAAAAAAAAATCAAAGGATGGAGGAATGAACTCTGTACTCTGGACTGTTGAAAGTGGAAGGGCATGTTTGTCACCCTGTCAACTCTCCACACAGGCCTCCATAAGAGGGTTGAGCGCAGAGCCTGTGTCCACCACAGAGATGAGGAGGGTGAAGAACAGAGAAGCGAAACCATCAATCATCCATCTGACTGTTAGGGAGGTGCCATCCTCTGCCTCCCCCTCAGAGCTACACGCCCAGGACAGGAAGCAGGGTAGTCTGCACTGCGGGGACCTCCCCAGCTGCAGAAAGACCCCATGAGCAGAGCTGGGGATGCTCCTTTGGACACAGCCACTTTCCACTGAGAAGAGGCTGAAAGTGAGGCTCAGAATCCCTGGGTCTGGGGCTGAAGCAATACTACAGTGGGTGGGTCTTATGCCTTGCATGCAGCCAACCCAGATTCAGTCCCCAACACCCCATATGGTCTTCGAAGTCCCAACAAAAGAGCCATCCCTGAGCACAGAGCCGGAAGTGAGCCCTGAGCACTGCTGGGTGTGACCCCAAAGCAAGCAAAAAATTCCCTGGGTTTGGACCAGGGTAACTAGCTCCACCCTCTTCTTCTGCCCAGAAAGACTGTGTGAATCCCTGAGTTTGCCCCTTTCTCATTGGGGATACCCGTTGGTAAGAGAACCTGATGGTTTTAATGGGAACAAATGCTTGCCAGAGGCCAGAATTTTCCTTGTGACCTTGGTTCCCCCACTTCCAGGTCTGTTCCATCATCTGAAAAAAGAGAACTGGAGGTAGTAGAGAGGAGCATGAGAACGGACAAGATGGTGTCTAGAAAGACTCCCATTCAGTGCCAGGGCCTCAGGAAAGACACTGGCTCTGCTCTCTCCTCAGCAGGACAGAAATCTTGCCCCCAAATGGTGCATACATCCCTCTTCACCTCTAAGACTGTTGAGAGCTTCTTCTAAACCAGGGTACCTGGGTCCCACTGAGCCAATCTCACAGAGAACAATGAATCCCAGAGGCGAACACCCTCGGCAGTGCGGAAGGAGACACCCCCAGAGGCCCCTTAGCAGCCTGCCTCCTGCCAGGCCTCAAGCCTTCCACCCCACCCCTGCACCCCAGATCTGAACAGAGGCTTCATTTTCCATCAGACACGGGAACCTACTGCTCCCAGGTTGTGAGCAGCCACCGCCTTCTCCTGCTCATGCATGGCTTAGATTAGCCACAGATGTTGGCCATTTGGAGCCAAACGCACACACCTACCTCCCAAGGCACCTCCTGGCTGTCATGGCTGCTATGTCCATGTAGCCTTTCTCTGCAGACACGATGTTGTGTAGCTTATGAGCTGTTAGACACACTTCCACTGTAGCTCTAATGCTGCATATTTTGACAATGAATTGGCTAGAAGTGCATCCACTGTTAGCTTCTAGAGTGTCAATCATTCCAGGAGAGGAATGAGCTCTTTTGTTCCTTGGCTCCTTGTTCCAAGACCCTTCCTCCCCGCACTCAGCACCTTCCCTGACACACTCTGCTCTCTGCTCAGCTGAGCTAGAATCCTAGGATGAGCTAGAACCCCTTTGCCTGCCCTGTATACTGACAATTGACAGTATACGAAAAAAAAATTTTTTTGAGCTACACCTGGTGATGCCCAGGGCTTACTCCTGACCCTGTACTCAGGACTCACTCCTGACAGGCTTAAGGTGGTGCTAGGGATCAAACCCAAGACAGATATGTGCAAGACAAATGCCCTACCATTCTACTATCTCTGACCCAGAAAATTTTAACGATATATGAAACTTTCCCTTACAAGCCTCATACTTCTGTGTGTAGCCATTTCACAGCAGAGCAAACTAGATTTCACTGAGGACAGCTGTGTCAGTGATCGTGCATGCACTTAATGTCCATTGTTTTCACTAAACAGCTGCATTTTTTTGTTTGTTTGTTTTGGGTTTGGGTTTTGTTTTGGGTCCATACTCAGCAGTGCTCAAAGCTTACTCTTGACTCTACACTCAGATGTTACTCCTGGTGGGGCTCAGGAGACCATACCAGGGTGCCAGGGATCAAACCCAGGGTGGGCATGAGCAAGGGAAGTGCCTTAACCTCTGTACATTCCTGCCCAAAAGCTACATTTCTTTTTTCTTCTTTTTCTTTCTTCTTTTTCTTCTTTCTTTCTTTTTTTATTAGTGACTCACTGTGAGGTACAGTTACATACTTACAAACTTTTGTGCTTGTGTTTCAGTCATACAATGATCAAGTACCCATCCCTCCACCAGTGCCCATTCTCCACCACCAATGGTCCCAGTATCCCTCCCACCCCACACCCACACCCTCCCCCCACACACACACACTTCGCCTCTGTGGCAGGGCATTCCCTTTTGTTGTCTCTTTCCTTTTGGGTGTTGTAGTTTGCAATAGAGGCATTGAATGGCCATCGTGTTTGATCTATAGTCTACATTCGGCATGCATCTCCCAACACTAGCGGGTCCTCCAAACACCCTTTACTTGGTATTCCCTTCTCTATCTGAGATGCCTTTTTCCTCCAACATTTGAGGCCTAAAAGTCACATTTTTAAACTTTGAGTCTAGAGCATCTTAAACCACGCCACGTAGACTGATGTTTATGAAAAGGAAACCCACTTTGAGAAATGGAAGTCCCACCTAACCAGCATGATCCTGACTAGCCATGAGAGACTTGGCTGCTTGCACACAGGGATATGAGACCGTCATGGTTTTGGGAAACAAAGGCGTTTCATGGGGGCCAGGTGCTTGCCTTGCTCACACGGGGAAGGTACTTTCCTTGCTCACAGCCAACCCAGGTTCAATCCCTGGCGGTCCGTAGGGTCCCTCAAGTCCCACCAGGAGTGATCCCTGAAAACAGAGCCAGGAGTAAGCCCTGAGTACTGCCAGCTGTGGTTCTAAAACAAACACAAGCAATTTTTATTCTTGCTGATACAGTGGTAAGGAAGGGCTGCTTCCCTACAGTGGTAAGGGAGGCCGGCTGCGGTGTCTGACAAGCTTCTAGTTCTTTCCACATTGTTCCTCATCTGTGTGGTTGAAGCTGGTTGGTGGCCGCAGCTGGGTGGCAGCTGCTGGGAAGAGACATGAAGATAAATGGTCATGATCTTGAACAGGCCTGTGTCCCCCAAATACTACATGTCATGGTTTCTCACAGACCACAGAAGACAATGTGATCTCCAGGCTCCCCTTCCCAGGAAGGAGTGCTAAGATCCAGAATGGAGCTCTGTGTCAAGAAGGAAAGGGGACAAATCTGGGCAGTTACCCAGCAGGCTCGACTGCACTAGACTTCCTTACTGCCAGCTAAAGGATCCCTCCCTAAAACTATCCACTCTCAATGGCCTCTCTCTGCACCTGAAAACCAACCTCTCTTCATGGTTTTGAGGCCCTTTGGATTTCTAGCAATCTTTGTTTATACCGTTTTTATTCTTGTCATTACCAACCATCCTTTATACTGAGCACTCATCTTCACACTGCATCCCCTGTGAAGAGAGTACCATTCTCCTTCTTCAGTGACGAAACAGACACTGGAAAAATTGACCTCTGATCTGCAGTTGAATCAGAATTCAAACTTGGTTCCAATTGGCTCAAACTCTTCTCGCCACCTGTCACAACCCAAGACTACTGAATCTTCTTTATCACTACAATTCTTCTTCTCCTGTTTTCTCCTTCTCCTTCTTCTCCTTCTTTATCTTTAAGGGACCATTTGTGGTGCTAGGAATCAAACCCAGGTTGGCCACGTGCAAGGCACATGCCTTGCCCACTATACTAGTTCTCAAGGGTGCTTTTGTTATTTAGAAACACCTTTGGAGACTGATTTGACAACAGTCAGAGGGAGCACAGGAGAGAGTGGAAGCTGGTGAGGACTCAAGGTCTCTGCAGATACCTCGTACAGTGCCACGGAGTGGGAACACTTTAGGTTACAGTTGCCCTGAGAAGCTTCAGGGACATAACCCAGGCCACGCATATTAGAGAAGAATTCTTAACAAAATTAAGTGCACATTTTGGTGCCAGCTATTGTTTTCAGAAAAGGCTGATTCTAATTAGAACAACTTTTCTTCATTCAAAATCCTAGGAAAAGCCCATATTTCTTTGAACAACTGGCAACATCACCTTTAGTCCTTGCCTCTGCATTTTTAGACCACCTTGTAATTCACTCTAGCTCTTCTACCCAAGGCCCATAGCAAGGAGCAGGCACTGTGTGGGTAATGTCTTTGGGGACAAAGTTTTTTTTGTCTGTCCAGGCCAATAAACTCAGGCAGAGTCCCTAGCTCCAGGGTGGGGGAAATTTATTTATTTTTTACTTTATTTAAACACTGTGGTTTACTATATTGCTTATAAAACAGTTGTTTCATGTATTAAATGTTCCAACACCAATTCCACCACCACTGTGACCTTCCCTCCACCAATGTCTCCAGTTTCCCTCCCCCGCAAATTTGTCCCCTTAGCCATCACAAAATAATTTTTATATTGCTTGTTACAACAAAATTATAAATGGAATTATAAAAAATACTTCAGTGAAAGAAAGTTTGTGAAAATTGTTATGTCTCACAATGGTGTTATTAAAGTCATTGAGTGCTTACTGGCCTGTTTGTTGCTAGTTGAGCCTTCTGTGTTATTGGTTTCGCTTATTGAGCTTAGTGGGCATCTATGCTACTTTCCCTTCTAATTTTATATCAGTATTGTGGAATTTGGAGGTGTGATGTAGCAGGTATTATCCTGTAGAACTTAGGTGATTCACAGCCTGCCCTCCCCTTGAGGTCACCCCAGAGTTTTTAGCCAAAGACCCTCTGATTTTCATTGGCTTGACGTCTCTGTGCAGATTAGTCGTGAAGCAGTTGAAGTTGGTCCCTTTATAGGCCAGAGTCCAAGGGTGTGGGTGCAGCTTCTGGGACTTCAGCTGGTCCAGGACTCAGTACATCTTCACTCTATATGGCTCCAGAGTTTTCATTCCAAAGACCAGTGTATCTGGGAGTTTTATCAACTTGGAGTCTTTTTTGAGATTATAGGCTGGAGGGACTTTAGAGGTTATTGTAAATGAGATCTCAAGCAGGACTCACTAGGATGCCACCCTTGAGTTTATTTACTCCCGAGTCCCCACCGTACCTCCTATTGGGATGCCTCAATTAAACTGAATTAGGACACCAGCAAGTATGTAAGCGACATGGATCAGTCCTGCCACATGCTGTAACATGGGAGACTCTTGAAGCTGGTGTGTTCAGCTGAAGGAGACAATTTCTCACAGACAGGAAGTAGAATGGCAGTTATCAGGTGCTTAGGGGCCAGGATTGGGAATCTGTGTTCAATGAGTACTTCAATGGGGGTGGTGGGGAGATAAAAAAGTTCTGGATAGGGTGGTAGAAATGGTTATGTAATAGCATAACTAAAATCAATGTCCCCTAAACTGCTTTCAGTATAATTAACACCGACACATGGTTAAGATGCTAAGTTTCATATTAGGGCATCTCTCTCTCTCTCTCTCTCTCTCTCTCTCTCTCTCTCTCACACACACACACACACACACACACACACATGCAATCCGCAAAAGCAGGAACAAAAGCAGGAAAAGGAAACTAGAAAATACTGTGGAGAAGAGAGGAAATGACAGAAGATAGGAAAAGGTCTTTCTAAGGGGCTGAGGAGAAAGCAGAGGTCTGAGACAAGAGGATGGCCTTTGACCCTAGAGGGAACTAGAGGGAAGTAGGGTGATTCCAGGCACGGGCAACAGTCAGTACCATCATCACGAGGCAGCAGCAATGGGTGCTAAGAACAGTGAGGAAGCAGATGGGTCTGGGGTGAGGCAGGAGAGCCCTGGGGACAGAGCAGGCACAGCTGGGGTCAGAACTTCAGTGACCTTGGGGCCACAGCAAGTGTTTCAGTTTTTTTACTTTAAGAGTTGGGAAGTCACAGGGAGACTTGACTAGAATTTAACTGCTTCCTTCCCTCTCCTCTTCAAAAAACATTTCAAACATAAATAAAAGAAGGGAATGGAGTCCAAGAAATAGCTTTGTGGTGAAGGCACTCGCCTTGAATGTTCTGGAACCACATTCGATCTGTGGCACCGCATTGTGCTCCCCCAAATCCTGCCAGGAGTGATCCTGAGTGCAGAGCCAGGAGTAAGCCCTGAGTACTGCAGGGTATGACCCAAAACCAAACAAACGAAAAAATACAAAAAAGTCAGGAAATGCAAAAGTAGGATAATAAATACATGGCATCTTTCAAAGCAAGTTTTCAGACACAGTGACATTTCACCCTAATTAAATACCTATCTGTAGAAAATGCATTTCTTACATAATCATGTTACCATGTTTAATGTACTAATAAAAATGTTTTAAATTAATCTTTTAAAGTAGATTTAAATTGCCCAATTGTCCCAAAATGCCTTTTAGTAGCTGGTTTGTTTAGTTCAGATCATGTGGTCCATTTTCTTGCTCTTAGTTTGGGGCCACATCTGGTGTTGCTCAGGGGCTGTTCCCGGTTCTGACTCAGGAGTGAGTCCTGGCTGTGCTCAGGAGGCTGCGTGTGGCATCTGGGGATTGCAACTGGGGTTGCAAGTGCCCTCAACCCTTGGACTATCTCTCTGGTCTCACATGTTGCCTTTTTAAAAATCCATTTCCTATATATTTTTATTTGCTTATTTATTTTGGGATTGGGGACCACTCCAAGTGGTACTTAGGGTCTACTGCTTGCTCAGTGCTCTGGGGACCCCATGATGTTGGGGAACAGAGCCTCCGGTATGCAAAGTGTGTGTTCCAGTCCACTGAACCGTACCTAAATATTTCTAGTCTAGAACACCCCTGGAAGGACTTCTCTTGCATTAAAGACTATAAAGGGAAAGGACCGAGCAAAGGAGATGCTTGGAGGCTGAGGCTTGAGGGCAGTACAGACACTGAAACAGAAAAAGCTCTAAGCCCAACAGGTTGAGTGTACGAAGAACTACAGAAAGAAAAGGGTGTCAGTCTCCTAAGAGTGGCCGAGATTAGTGCCAGGAGTTTTGCTCCATAGCTTGGAGGCCAGTCACACATTCTAGGGGAAAAGGGAGCTCAGATAGAGAAAGGAGCACCAAATAAAGGGTATTGGGAGGATCCTCCCAGG
>JAOXYA010162398.1:0-21109 GCA_028565675.1 Sorex palustris | reverse complement strand
CTAGGTCTGAGGCTAGAGTAAAAAGCAAGATGGGGGTCCTCGTCAGTCTTTATGTGTGAAACAGTGGGTTCACTCGAGTCATCCTGAATAGGATTGGCAGAACACTAGAGAAGGACAACCATGCGAGCAAGCTGGGTTCCGCGAAGGATTCAGCATGATCGACCATATCCACATGATAACTAAGCTCATTGAGGTTTCTCAGGAGTTCAAGATGCTGCTCTGTCTAACGTTCATGATTTAAAGAAGGCCTTTGATTCTGTTGAGACGGAAGCAGTCATTGAAGCTCTAGCCAAACAGGGTGTTCTAACTCAATACATTAGTATCTTCTGTGAGCTGGATTACGGATTCACGACCAGGATCTCACCATTCTACAAGGAAGTGATCACCCATGTCGAGAGAGGGGTTTGGCAGGGTGATACCATTTCACTGAAACTCTTCAGTGCCACCTTCAAGAACTACATGCAACAACTGGAATTGGACGGCAGAGTCTGGATGATTTGTGATTGTGATTTGTGGGAGTGAAGATAGATGGCTCACAACTACACCGCCTCCATTTCACTGATGACATCATTCTAATAACACCAAACATTAGCCAAGCGGCACAAGTGCTGGCTAACTTTGACCATGAGTGTGGAAAGGTTAGACTACGGCTGAATCTCACAAAGACAATGTTTATGAGGAACGGACTCATTCCTGATGTTCCATTCACTCTCAATGGAACGAACATCTCTGAATGCAATGTTATGTGTACCTAGGTCGAGAAGTCAACATGACAAATGACCTGGCACCTGAGTTGTACAGGAGGAAGAGAGCGGCTTGGAATGCCTTCAAGAGTGTCAAACAAATAGCTAAAAGGATGAAGAATCTCTGGCTCTGGGCACATCTCTTCGATTCCACTGTTCTTCCTGCATTAACATACGCCTCAGAGACCTGGGCCCTATGAAAAAAGGATGAGAACACTATTCAGTCTCCCAAAGAAGAATTGAAAGAGCTATGCTTGGAGTATCACGTTTCACTCAAATGAGAGAAAGAGTCTGGAGTTCCAACCTCCGTCGACGGTCAAGAATCAGGGACACCGTCTCGTTTACCAAGGCGTTGAAAATCAGATGGGCTGGACACGTAATGAGATTTGGAGATGACTGCTGGACGAGAGCCGTTACTAACTGGTTTCCGTGGGACATCAAAAGGCCGTGTGGCTGCCCACCTACAAGATGGTCAGACTTCTTCGTCAAGACCCTGAACGATCCGTTTGAGGCTCTTCGTGTTCCTAGAATGAGCAGACGCCATTAGGCTACACTAGCACACGACAGGGACAAATGGAGATGTTACTGGTGCCCACTTGAGCAAATCGATAAGTAACAAGATGTCAAGTGATCAAGTGATGGATATTGGTAGTAGGGTGTAGCTATTGATCATAGGACATGGATATTGATCATGAACCATGGATATGGATCCCAGGTATAGATATCGGTCATAGGAATATTGGTGATAGGGCATGGCTATTGATCACAAGACATGCATATTGATAATAGGGCATGGAATTGATCCTGTATATATTGATTACGGAGCATAAATATTGATGATAGGGCATGGCTATTGATCCCGAGTATAGATATTGATTACAGGTCACGGGTATCTATGATAGTGCCTGGATATTGATCATGCTATAGATATTGATCACTGAGCCTACATAGTGGATGTTTACCCAGCAGCAGATATTGGCCTTGCAGCGTGGACGCCGATCACAGGACGTGAGTAGCCATTCTGCTGCAGCCTGGAGAGTGACCACAGCCGGACCTTCCCTCAGCGCAGACCAGGGAGCGTGTGTTCAGTTTGGATTCCAGCATTCATTCTGGAAGGTTCTCTGCAGCACACCCGTGGGCTCAGCTTGCGGTCTCAGTGCCGGGGCACCCGCTTCCCTGCCGTGGCTCCTGGGTGCTCCTCACGCTCCTCCCAGGGGTGAGGCCAGTGGGTGAGTCTGGAGAATGGTCAGGCTCAGCGGAGGAGGGAGCAAGTGTGTGTCGGGGTGCTGGGGGCCGACCCAGACGAGCGGGCTTCAGACAGTCTCAGGTTCCGGCTGGAGGGGGCCGACTCTCGGCTCTTCCTCTCCGCCCATGCGGGGCTTGGGTGAGGGCGCAGGGTGCGAGACAAGGGGCACTGAAGGGGAGCTGGGGCCACCGAGCCTGAGCCACCCAGCCTGCAGGCGAGTCTGTGCACCTCCTGCAGGGGGCCGGTCAGCGCGAGGGACGCCCTCAGCCACTTTGAGAACGGAGGACGGCAGAAACTCTCCTCTTGAGAAACAAGCGTGTTCCCGGGCACCGACTGCCCTGAGGGAGGGCAGTGGGGTCCACACAGGCCCCGTGAAGCCCCGACCTCCGATGGCCTCGCTGGGCTCTAAGGCCTCCCCAGCCCGTGTGACTGCGGCGCTGAGGGTGTGAGGTGGGAGAGGGCCAGAGGCCCGTGAGCCCCAAGGGGCCTGGGCCGGTCACGGCCATGAACGCCGCGAGATGCAGACGTGGTGGGCTGTGCCCACGGCCCCCACCCCCGCGTGGCAGGAGGGAACGTTTCCGAGGGGGCACGGCAAGGGCTGAAGGGCGGGTGCGGAGATGAGACAGAGCGGGTGGGGGATGGCCGCAAGTGACCATGAGCAACCCAGCGCTGCCTCCTGGGTAGCAGTGAGAAGAGTGGGCTGCGTCCTCCCGAACCCACAGCCACGTCCATGGCACCCAGGCTCTCTGTCCCACAGTGCCAGTGCATCACGGGGGTCTGTGGTGGCCGGGCTGTGGGGGTCTGCGGTAGTTGCCTGACTGACTTCTCGGCAGCTGGTTTGTACTTGCTGGACTCTTGGACCAGACACTGGCCACCTGCCTGTCTGCATCAGTTGGCCACAATGCCAGTGGACACAGCCATGTCCACCAGCTCTGAGCTTGCAGGCAGGGCGGCCTACTCCGTGTCTCCAGGCCTCAGTGGGCACATGTCGTGGCCACGCAGGGTGGATATAGCCTTCGCTGCCCTTTGGCCTTTGCCTCATGGTTCGGGCACCAGCCTGTGCCGGGAACTCGTGGGCATGGTCTCGGGCATCTCTGGCCACGGAACTGCCGTGCTGACCTGGGACGGGAAGGGCCCCCTTTGGCCTGTGGTTCCCCTGCCCGGCCCGTCTCCCCTGTGCACGAGGTCCGATCTCTCCCTGCTCACCCCTGCAGAGCCGGGCGGGGCTCTTGCTCACACAGGCATGGCCCGGGCGGGAGAGCGGCTGGACTTCTGAGCGTGGACTTGCACTGGATGGACTGTGGGCCCTGCAGGTGTTCGTGCTGGACACCACCTCAGGAGGACCGTCCCTGGGGCAGGCCAGGGGACCTGGAAGTTTCGCCTGCAGGTGTGCTGGCTCCTAGCAGACCTGGATGGGTGGGGCCCACCCTGGGAGTACCCAGGGCACCCTCAGGATGGGCTGACAAGCGGGTGTTGAGCACCTAGGAGGTGCGTGGGTCCCGGCCATAGCCCTGCTGTAGGGTGCCCCTGGATCTGGGAGGTGCAAATCTCTGACTAGCAGATCCAGGGGACACATCAAACCCCCTTTGTATCTGGGTTCTGGCCAGAGATGGGGTAATCCCGGAGCTCACATAGGGGCACCCCTGACCTGCACTGCCCGACCCACACAGCACGCGGGGGGCCACTAACGGCATGCTCGGTGGAACCCGGCTGCCGTGGATGTCCATATGTGAGTGCATGTGTGTGCATGTGTGCAGAGGGATGGGGGTGCTGTGTGCACAGATGAATGTGTTCAGTGGGTGCAGAAGTCACGTTCACGTGCCTGTGAGTCTGTGCTTGTGAGGCTGAAGACCGAAACTCAATAGGCCCAAGTCCTGGTTTCCCCCATCAGAAAGTCTCGACATTTCAGAGATCAATATGACCCTGGCCAGATAAACTGCCGTGTGGCAACAGCCTATCAGAGTAGGGGGCATGGGCAGGAGCACCCAGCCAAGCAGAGGGTGCCCAGGGAGTGGAGTCACGGGACCGAGAGGGACCAAGAATTGGAGCCATATTTCCAGCTCCTAGAAAAATGCGGTTACGTAACCCAACCCTATATAAACTGCTTAGAACTCGGAGTCCGGGTCCTCGTCAAGACTCCACTGTGTTGGATGAGACTCGAACCCTAGCTCGAGCTGGCAATGATGGGGCCTTGCGTTGGCATCTCGCATCTGGTCTGGTTAATGTGCGAGCAAAACTCCCGTCCCGGGACATAACATGCTTATTGGATTCAGGGGCTGTGTGTACACATGTGTGAGTCTGCCCGGTAGGTGCAGGGGCACATGTGCGTCTGTGCTCAATGGGTGCAGAAGTCACGTGTACACATGTGAGTCTGCCCAGTGGGTGCAGGGGCCATATGTACACGCATGTGTGTCTGTGCTCAGTGGGTTCAGGGGCTGTGTGTACATGCATGTGAGTCTGCCCTGTGGGTGCAGGGGTTTGGGTCCAGGGGCCGGGTATACACACGAGTCTGCCCAGTGGGTGCAGAAGTCATGTGTATATGTGTGTGTGTCTGTGCTCAGTGGATGCAGCGGCCATGTGTATACACAAGTCTCCCCAGTGGGTGCTGGTGCCATGTGTACACGTGTCAGCTCAGTGGGTGTAGGGCCGTGTGTACACATGTGTGAGTCAGCTCAGTGGATGCAAGAACCATGTGTACACGTGTGAGTCAGCTTGGTGGGTGCCGGTGCCATGTATACGCGTGTGTGCCTGTGCTGCTGCTGCAATTTGCTTATAGGGGTCCTGCCTATCGCCCGACACTGGGGGCTGGTCCTGGACAGCGGTTGAGAGCTTGCTAGGAAGTTAGAGCCTCCTGGGGCTGGAGCACATGGGATGGACCTGCCTGACACACGGCTGACATACGGTCCCGTAGCACCGGGGGTGGGCAGGTCACGGTGACTTGGCACGTCCTAGTCCTGTCTGCTTGCCAGCTTGTGTGCATGTGGCTTGGAGGGGCGGGAGGCCCAGCTGGGGACAGAGAGGCCTCGGGAGCAGAGACGAGTTCCGCAGGAGGGGCCACGCCTGATCCGGGGCGCATAGGGGAGCAGGGGCGAGGAGGGGCCTGGGGCCACTCTGCCCATATTTGCCATTTCAGAGTTGCTGGCGGCTACAAGGCTTCCCTGGCAAGGAGCTCTGCAAGTTCTGCCCGTGTGTGGCCCAGCTGGTATGTGGCCACAGCTGGTGTGTGTGTGTGTGTGTGTGTGTGTGTGTGTGTGTGTGTCTATGGTTGGTTTGTGTGTCTGTGGCTGGTGTGTGTGGCCCGGCTGGTATGTGTGTGACCTGGCTGGTGTGTGTGTGTGTGTGTGTGTGTGTGTGTGTCCATGGCTGGTTTGTGTGTCTGTGGCTGGTGTGTGTGGCCCGGCTGGTGTGTGTGACCTGGCTGATGTGTTTGTGTGTGTGTGTGTGTGTGTGTTCATGGCTGGTGTGTGTGTCTGTGTCTGGTACGTGTGGCTGGCTGGTGTGTATGTGTGTGTATCTGTGGCTGGTGCACGTGGCCGTGGCTGGTGTGTGACCTGGGATGGTGGGGTCCTGCCCTTGATAGTCCCTGGGGCTCTGGTGTGCGCGTGTCTGAGTTGAGGCATGGCAGGGACACTGGTCGCTGGGGCTCGAGAAGTTTCTGGAAGCAGGGGAAATGCCGAGCACAAATTCCCGTGGCCTGTGAGCCCTCGGCCCCATGGGCTGCCCCCCCCAGGGGGTGCCACCCGCATCTTGGTGGAGCGCCCGTCCTTGTCCCCACCGCCCCATGCAGGTCCTGCCTCGGCACTGGCCATTTGCGTCCTGTCCCGTCTATGGGCCGCCGTGAGCATCTCCAGGGGTCTCCCCGGGGCCGCACGCTGCTGGGTGGACATGGGCCAGCGTCTCCTCCTCCGTCGGCGTGGCCTGTCGCGTCTGAGCGGGCGGCGATGGCCTTGCCCTCCTCACGGCCCGTCTTTCGCCAGAGGCTTGTGTTACCTCCAGGCCGGCCACTGCCTCCGTTTCCCTGGCCCTCACTCGCTTGTTCTGCCCCCGGGGCACCGTTGCCCTCCCCTCCCCTCCCCTCCCCTTCCTCAAGGCTGGGCTGGAGCGGGACAGTGAGGCCCCCCCCTGCCTGCGGCCGAGGGGGGGGGCCTTCCTCACCTGAAGCGGCTCAGGCTGCCCGCCTGCGCGAGGCTCTGATCGGAAGCGTTGGGAAGAGAAGCAGCTGGAAGCCCTGCATGCCCTCGCACCCCACAACTCTTCTGGGCCCCCTCCCGCTCATCCTCACGCGCCCCTACACCCCTCACAATCCCCTCACAATCCCCTCCTCCTCACCCTCCCCCTCCTGCGCCCCCTCCGGCGCCCCCTCACCTCCCACACCCCCGCATGCTCCTCCTCACATGCCCCTCACGCGCCCCTCACACCCCCAACTGCCCCTCACACACCCCCTCACATGTCTCTCAGCAGCCCTCACGCCTGCACCCCCTCACGCACTGCCTCACATGCCCCCTCAGAGCCCCTCACATGCCCCTCACATGTGAGAAAAGGGACAAGACTTTCTGTTCATTAGAAACTGTGACGATGGGGGCCGGAGTGGAGCGAGAGCACAGCGGGGACGGCGTTTGCCTTGCACACGGCCGACCCGGGTTCGATTCCCAGCACCCCATAGGGTCCCCCGAGCGCTGCCAGGAGTCATTCCTGAGTGCAGAGCCAGGAGGAACCCCTGTGCATTGCTGGGTGTGACCCCAAAGCAAAAAAGTGATAAGAATAATAAAATTTAAAAAAATAAATGGAAGCCACGATGAGAAATCGCCACTGTGGCCAGACCCAGCCCTGGAGGGTCTCTGGTTGCTCCTGCTCTGGGCCGAGGAATTGTCTCTCATTGTGTGCTTGTGCGCGCACAAGTGAGTGTATGTGCATATGTGTGTGTGTGTGCCTGTGCATGTGTGTCTGTGAGCGTGTGTGTGTGTGCATGCGTATGCATGTGTCTGTGTGTGTGTGCCTCTGTGTGTGCATGTGCATGTGTGTGCATGTGAGTGCGTATGCCTGTGCATATGTGCATGTGTGTGTGTCTAGGGGGATGTGTGTGGTGGGGGCACACCCAGCAGTGCTCAGGAATCACCCCAGTGGGGCTGGGGGGTCCATATTGGGTGCTGAGGATGGCCCCCAGGTTGGCTGTGTGCAGGGCCAGTGCCCTCCCTGCTGTGCTGTGACTCAGCCCTTGATGACCAGGACTTGAGTCGGGCCGGGCAGTGCGCAGGGAGCAGTGCTCTGGGCGTGAGGCGCGGCTGTGGGTCACTGCGGCCCCAGTAGGTGGGTCCCCTGCTCAGTCTCTGGCCAGGGGCTGCTTCGGAGTCTGTGGCCAAGAGTCCACGATGCCTCTTCTTGCCATCTCTGAGGACGGGGTCTGTGCCCGCAACCCCAGGCCGGAGGCAGGAAGTTGAAGGCTCGAGACCACCCCGAGTGTGTGTGGCGAGAGGTCCCTCAGACGCTGGCCTCGACAGGACCAGGAGCTGGTCACCATGACACTCACAGGCATCATAGCACGTCCCGGTCCTTGCTGGAGTGGGCGCCTCGGGCTCTGCTCACAACTTCCAGGACACTGCTTCAGCGTCCGGGCCCAGAGCAGGGGCTCAAGGTCTTTCCTGGCAGTGGCCGATCCCAGTCTGATCCCCTGAGCCCTGCTCGGAGTGACCCCTAAGCACTGCCAGGCGAGGCCCCAAACACATACAGACAAAATAACAAACAGGTCCAGCCTCTAGCTGGAGCAATAGCACAATGAGGAGAGAGTCTGCCTTGCACACGGCTGAGCCAGGTTCCATCCCCGGCATCCCACAGGGTCCCCTAAGCCCCGCCAGGAGTGATTCCTGAGTGCAGAGCCAGGGGTCATCCCTGTGCACTGCCGAAAGGACAAAAAAATGTGTTGAGCCCCAATTACCCAAAGTCCAGTTAGAGATGCCAGCTCAGCTCAGAGGGGCTTCACAGAGCTCTGGAACAGGTGCTGGCTGGGTCAGGGGCTGGGCGGGAGGGGTCAGCATGTGCTGATGGTCCCTTGATGCCGAACGCTGTCCGGGGACAGGCAGACACATGGCCGCGGCCGCAGAGATGGTCCGTGTCCCAGACCTGGGCCGCCGCCTCCTGTCCGGGCCCTGCTGGGCTCTTGGCCTGGGCGGGGCGGCAGAACCGTTAGGTCTCACGCCCGCCCAGTCGGAGCAGCCGGACCTCTTGATTGGCTGGCCTCCAGGGGGCGTGGTTCTGTCCTAGCATTCTGATTGGCTACGCCACGCCCCCGCACCTCGTTCTTGCATTCTGATTGGCCACCTCAGACCCTCCCTCGTTCACGAATTCTGATTGGCCAGTCTGGATGCGGCTCTTTCAGTGGCTGCCACTTGGCGTGTGTCAGTGTTGGCCCCAGGGGGCAGCCCCTCCCGCTGGCCCTTGGCTGCGGCCTGCGTGGGCCCAGCTGTTGCGGGGGCCCACGGTGGTCAGGGACAGGACACTGCCTGCTCGCTGTCGCCGCTGGGCAGCCCCGAGGGGTCACGTTTCTGTCGGGCCGCCCCAGTGCCGGCGTGTGTGAGCAGAGGGGGCCGGGACCCCCAGGAAGGGGCGTGCAGGCCGAAGTGTAGGGGACACTGCCCGCAGGGAGGTGGAGTGAGGCTGGGTCCGTGCGGGGGTGCGCTGGGGTGAGCGCTCGGGTGCCTTTTCCTGGGTGACGAGCTGGGTGCCGGGGTCCTGCTCCCACCGTCCCTCTCCTGTCCACAGCCTGCCCTGCGCCCTCAGCCCCGACCAGGGCGTTTGAGCGGCCCCAGTGGCTGGGCGTGTGCTCCCCACAGTGCTGGGGGCTCTTCCCGCGACTCTTGTCATGACTCGTAGCCGCCGGCACGCGGGCAGCTGGGCCAGGTTGCAGCCATGGGCGCGTCCCTCAAGCCCGTCACTGACCGCTGCGAGGAGCACTTGCCAGACTGATTCCACACGGGCCCCAAGCCTGGTAGCAGTGGCCCCTCAGACAGTTGGGGACCTGACCCTGGGGTGCCCCAGGGGGCCACAGGGAGGGGCTGTGCCCAGCCCCACCCAGCCAGAGGCGGCCCTCGGGTGTGGCCGGGCCCAGACACCCTCCAGGCCTGCATCTGCCTGCACTCACCTGCCTGGTGGCTACTCCCTGCCCCCTGAAGGACTCCGGCCGCTGGGCAGGGGCTCCCTGCTGGATAGGACTCACCCCTCTGGGCAGGGCTCCCCACTCTGGGCAGGGGCTCTCGCCGCCTCCCCCGGCGGCAAGCCCCATGCATCCTGCTGCCTCCTGCATCCCAGTGAAGGTCCCTGGAGCTCCCCAGAGTCCCCGTGCGGGGCCGGCGCGTGGTCAAGCTCAGAGCTGCCCTCTGGGCCCAACCGCCTCTCTGGAGCCTCCTTGCCCCTGCCCGTCCCACGTCCCTGGGGCTGCCCACGGGCCAGGCCACCACACCATGTTCCCTGCTGACCCCTCGCTTGTCCACGGCACGCTCAGCTGGAAAGGCCGAGCCCTTCCGCGGCGTTTCCGTAATTAAGAATCAGATCTGTGAGGGCATCTTTCAAAGGTTCCAGCACAATTAGACGACGGCTAATTTGCTCGTAACCCGGGCCTGATTAAAGCGAGGAGTCTCTGCTCTGCTTCGAGGGGGCGCGCCAGACGCCCGCCCCCCACACCTGGCTGCAGCTGGAGGGCGCGCCTCCCCCGACCTGCCGCCCCCCCACCCCCGGGCAGAGCTGGGGGTCTACCCGCCCCCCCCCCCAAGCACGGAGGCCCTCACGGCCCGGCCGGCCCAGCCTGAGCTGTGCTGAGAGGTAGGACTGTCCCTTTAACGATGCGTCTGCAGCTGTGCGGGCACGATGACGGATTTATCGCCTAGACCCAGGATTAGTAAACAGCGTGTACTCTGCGCAGCGCCGGACAAGTCCCTGCTCATCGCCGCCCTAATTGCAGTGCTTCTATCAAAGCTGAGCAAACGGAACGCAGACCACAAGCCAGCTTCCGTGTCCTCCACGGCGGCTCTGCGCTCCACCTGTAAAAATGAAAGATGCTTGGAGTATCACCGTATGTAAACCTTGTTTACGATGCAAACAGAGAGCTGTCCTTTCATCTGCGTGCCTTTGATGTCGTGATAGGGGCTGAGTGACACCCCAGCCCAGACACCACGATCTTATCTGCACCAGTGCGAAGGTGGGAGCCGGTTGTGGGCGTGCGGGGTGCCCGCGCTGCGGAGCCAGCGAGAGATCGGCCGGGCGTCTCTGCTCTGTCCCCCGGCGTCCCTGCCCACCCGGCCCCGGCTCCTAACTCTGGCCAGACGGTGCCGCGTTTCTCAAAGTGCAGGTGCCGGGCTCGGCCAGTGCCCTGGCAGGGGCGGGCAGTGAGGCCTGCGGTGGGGCAGGACCAGGGCGGGCCTGACGGCGCTGCAGGCTCTGCTCGGCCCCGCGCGTCTCCGCAGAGTCTCCTCAAGCCGGGGGAAACGGTGGCACCCAGCCGAACCAGGGGGCCCCGCTGTCACGTGGAGTTGGACCGGTGGGATTGCCGGGTGAAGGGCTGAGCCCGGATGACCCTGGCCGGGCTTGCAGGGAGACAGAGTCACGGGAGAGAGGGGCTGGTGGCCCCGCTTCCTCCCCGCCCCCTTGTTGGAGGCAGCTGCGCAGGTCGTGTGCCCGTGGCCCAGCTGGGCGCTGGGGTCTCCGCTCCAGCCTCGTTAGCAGGCTCGGGGCGGGGCGCCCCTCGGAGACCCTGTGGGCTGCTGATTGCCGCCTGGCCGTCACAATACCCCATCAGCCGGGCGCAGACGGGCTAATCGGCCACTCGAGGGTGCGCGCCCCGAGAGGCTTTCAGGCTGAGCCCTGCTAATCAGCGGCGCCCTCGAGCCCCCGCTGTGCCGCCAGGGAGCCCCGACACCCCAATCATGGCCCCACCGCTGTCCCACACCGCCCCCGAGGCGGGACGGCGATGAGGGTCCTGGGCACAGCACAGCCTCGGGCTTGGGGGGGAGGGGCAGATGGAGCCCACCTCTGTGCCGTGGGGGTGGGGGGCCCGGAGACGTGCGCCCACCCCAGAGCCCGGCACCCACTGCTGCAGCCCAGGGTGGTCCTGCTGTGTGTGTGTGTGTGCGGTGTGAGCAGTGTGCTGCATGAGCTGTGTGTGTGTGTGTGTGTGTGTGTGTGTGTGGAGTGAGTGTGCTGTGTCTTTACTGTGTGTGCTCTGTGAGCTGTGTGTGTGCTGTGTGTGATCTCTGTGTATGAGCTGTGTGAACTGTGTACTGGGCGAACTGTGTGTGTGCTGAGGGCACATATGTGTGTGCCCATGTGCGGCTCCATGCAGACAGTTTTTTAGTGAGCACGTGTGTATGTATGCCTGGATACACACATGCAACAACACACCCGTGTGACTCTACCCGCCCATGTCCATGCGTACTCTGCACATCTGTGCTGCAGACACTGCCCATGTCCACATATTCACGCATGTGCGATGTGTGTGTGTGTGAACCCAGACATGCACATCTGTGTCGTGCCCGCACACACATTCACACGTGATGCTCTGGTGCCTGTGTGTGCATGTCTGTGTCCATGTTTCACGCATGTGCACCGCTTGCGTGTGGGAGGGACAGTGTATCTGTGCCCGTGATTCCGTGCCATGAGTACCGTGGAACCCGAGGCCGGATGGGTGAGCGCTTCCACACAGACCGAGCCGCTCCTCTGCTCCCAGCCGGTGCTGGGCACTGAGTCCTGCATCTCCCCAAGCCATCTCAGCTCTTGCGGGCACCAGGGGGCCCACGCTGCACCCTGGCCTTGGGGGGAGACGACGAGAGCTTTGAGAGAGCGGGGTGGGGAGCGTCTCCAGCTACCGCTGTGACAGCAAGGGACCCCCGCCCTGTGCTGACCACAGCCTCTGACCACTCCAGGCAAGGCCATGGCGGGAGGCAGGGCTGGGCCGCACGGGGTGGGGGGTGGCGGGAGCTCTGCCTGTCCTGGTGGGGACACTGGGGGGCGGGCAGCCTGCTAGCAGTGGCACCACCTGCGCAGCCACTGTACCCGGACTGTGCCCCAGCAGTGGCCTGACTGTTTTGCCTGTGGCCTGGCCCTGCGGGGAAGCTCCCTGCCCGCCTGGCCTGGCCCGAGCGTCCCTGCTGCGTGTGACGCTGCTGCCACCCCTTGGCCTGTGCTTCCCCGACAGTCACCTTGAGCACTTCCTGTCCCAGGGACGATGCCGGAACCCAGGAGGGAGGCTGGTGAGGAAGTTTCTATTTTTAGCGATTTCATGACTCAGGGTCGACTTCATGGAAATGACGTCACCGCGGTCCTCAGCTGGAGCCGGCCTTCACCTGAGCCGCGTCTCGATTGATGGATGTAATCAGCGGGCGGAGGAAGCGCGAGCCTGATTCCCGATTGATTTTCAATCAGCGGCAGCCGTGAGCACATTAAGACTCTGCCTGGCGCTGCTACAAGTAATTAACACGCTGCAGAGAGGCTGCGGTGCCGGAAAGTCAGCTCGGGCGTGTGGAGGCTTCTGGAAGGAGCCTGGCTGGTCCGCGCTGTGCCAGGTGGCCGCGCCCAGGGCAGGGGCGGTCAGGGGCCTGGCGCACGGGGCTGCATGGGACCGAGTTGCAGCCCCCCACGGGCTCTGGCATGCCGAGCAGGTCGACCGGTTCCTTCCTGCAGGCTCAGGCCAGGCCTGCACCCCCCCTTACCCCCATCCCCCCAGGTGTCTGGCTCGGCGGCCCCGTGAGTGGGTCCAGGCCCCGTCTCTGGCTCTGCAAGTCCCTCATGGAAACGCCTGAGCCCAGCACTGGGATACGCAGGTGAGTGTGTGAGATGCCCCCTATGCCTGCAATGCTGCACACGCCTGCACACCTCTATGCAACCCTGCACATGCCTGCATAAACACACACACCCTTGCACATGCCTGCATAAATACACACCCCTGTGCACACCTGCACACACCTGCATAAACACGCACTCCCCTGCTCACACCTGCATAAGAACACACTCTCCTGCTCATGCTTGCACATACCAGTATAAACACGCACACCCCTGCACACGTCTGCACATTCCTGCCCATACCTGCATAACCACACCCCTGCACACGCCTGAACATGACTGCATAGATACACCTGCATAAACACACACATCCCTGCTCACGCCTGCACATGCCTGAACACCTCTACACACACCTGCACATGTCTGCATAAACACGCACACCCCTGCACACGCCTGCATAAATGTTCATCCCTGCACACACATGCCTAAGAACGCACTCCCCTGCTCACGTCTGTACCAGCCTACACAACTCTATACATATCTGCACACACACCCCTGCACACACCTGCACACGCCTGCATAAATTTGCACACCCTTGCACATGCCTGCACATGCCTGCCTGTACCTGCATAAACACACCCTGTACACCCCTGCACACGCCTGCATAAACACACACACCCTTGCACACGCCTGCACACGCCTGCATAAATGTTCATCCCTGCACACACATGCCTAAGAACGCACTCCCCTGCTCACATCTGCACAAGCCTACACACCTCTATACACGTCTGCACACACATGTCTGCACACCCCTGCACATGCCTGCATAAACACGCACACCCCTGCACATGCCTGCCCATACCTGCATAAACACACCCTGCACACGCCTGAACATGCCTGCACAAACACATGCGACCTGCACACACTTGCCTGAACATGCACACCCCTGCATGTGCCTGTGCTCCCCCGGAAAAACATGTACATACCTGCTCAGCCAGGCGCATGCCTGCACACCTGAATAAGCCTGCATGTGCCTGCACACCCTTCTCATGCTCACACACCCCTGAGAATGCTCACACACGCCATCACATGCTCACACGCACCTGACCAGTCGCACCTTCATTACAACTGGGTGAGCCCCTCGGAGCTGCTGGTGCTGGTGCACGTACGTAGCTACTCACGCCTGCACAGGCCAGCACAGACCACAGCTTGTACACAGCTGCACACATCAGGCCGTGCGTGCGACCCCCACCCCGGCTGCCCTGTGGGGGCCCACAGACCCCCCGCATTGCCTCCAGCAGCTGCGGAAACGGGCCGGCCCGCGCCCAGGGTGGGTTTCTGCAGAGACCCCGGGACTCACTGGCCCAGCCTCGGAGGAGGCTGATTTCTCATAGAAACCTGAGCCCCGCCCCCGCGTGGTGTGTGAATTTAAGCCCTTTAACGGGCTGGCTTTTATCGCGAGGAATGCCAAGTGGGCTCAGCCAGTGGCGAGGGGGCCTTTTCTTGAAATTCCTTAAATAGTTGTCATTGCCAGGACGGAGGCGACATGGGCTTACGGGAAAGTGTGTGGCGAGCGCGGGCGGACAGGCGGCTGCACGCGACCCTGGCGAGGCGGGTCCGGGGACAGGCGTCCAGCCGGGCCCCTCCGGCTCATTGTCCTTCATTACCCAGGAGCTGCGGCTGCTGACACGGGCGTTTCCCAGCCAAGACGTCCATTTAGGGAGCACTTAGCGGGGCTGTCCCGGGCAGCTCGGATTGCAGGCTGCCAGGGCGCCCGCGTTCTGGGAACCTGCAGCGTGAGCGCAGCATTAACCCGGGCCGGGGGAGGTGGGAGGAGGCTGGTCAGGGCGGTGCAGCCGCCAGCCCCATGGTCCATGCCCGGGGCGTCTGCACCCGCCTGCGGGTCCCAGGGGAGGGGGACTCCCAGGCAGTGCGGGGACTCGGGGCTGTGCTGGGCCTGGGCACGGGGCTCGGAGGAGCGGGGCGAGGGTTTCTGAGGCCGTGAGAGGACACTCGGTGGCAGCACACCCCTGTGGGAGGGCGGCCACTGGCACAGGCAGTGGGACGGCAGGCCCACGTGGGCGGGTGGGCAGAGGGCGCGGGGGGGGCAGCTGGAGGGCCTGGGGGGCTCAGGGCACGTGGGGAGGGTGGAGGGCGGCGTGCGGGACAGGTGATGGCGGGGGGATGGACAAAGGATGAACTGGTGAGCAGAGGGCTTGCGGGACAGATGAGGGTGTGCGGGGCGGGTAGGAGGTGTGGGGGTGGGAGGAGGGCGTGGGGGGGTGGGGGTTGGGGGCAGGGAGGGGGCATGGGGTCGAGTGGGACCCAGAGTACTAGAACAGCAGTGAAGCAAAGTGCAGGTCCCAGCAGGGTGATGGAGCGGCCCAGGTGAGACCACGCTCTGGTCACCCGTGGCGCCAGTGGACCCTGCGTCCTCCCCCCCTGCAGCCCAGGGGGTCTGGGGGTGTGAGGAGTGTGAGGAGCCGCTGGGGAAGCATCTCTCGAGGGCGCCAGCCCCACCCTCGGCCCTGCTGGAGGGACCCGGACCCAGTTGCCTGGGCAGCTCCAGAGCAGAGAGGACAGGCAGAGGGCAGGGACCACCATGGCCATGGCCTCCCGCCATCCACCTCACCACAGAAGAGCAGCCGAGGCCTCTCCCAGGGGACAGGAGCTGCCAGTGCCGTGGGGGCCACACTCGCGAGCTGTCCCCTGCGGCCAGTGCTCGGACACGCAGTCCCTCTCCCGGGCTGAGGGACGGCCTGAGGCCACACAGGCGGGGCAGGGATGCACAGGGACGCTGCCGACCATGCTCCTGACATGCCCCAAAACACTCCTCAGCACGACCCCCACGGCCCCCCATAACCCACACACCCCTCCATGGCCTCCATGCACCACACCCCCCACACACAAACCCACGGCCGCCCACACCTCCCACATGCCCCACAGAGCGCAGGACCAAGCTTAGGCCCTTGACCCTGGAGCGCAGCCTGAAGCCAGGCCGGCTCTGCGTGAGGCGCAGCTTCCCCAGAGAGGTGAGGAGCTGATTTCTAGAAGAGCCCAGAGCAGGGCGCCCTGGGGAAGCCCGCCACCCCGTCGGTGCTGGGGAGAGGCAGGTCTGGGGAGCGCCTGCCCGGGACCTGGCCAGGAGCTCTGCTCTGAGGGCCTGAGGCTCCTCTCAGTCCTGTGTCCCTGCAGGACACCCCAGGGCACAGCTGAAGGGACGGCCACTGCCCCTCGGGGCGCCATATGGCAGATGTTGGCCTGTCTGGGAAAGGCCCCCTTCCCTCCAGGCGCTGGGGCAGTGGCCACGCACTGGACTGTCTCGGACCCTGCCCCTTTGTCAGGAGGCGAGTGGGGACCCAGCAAAGCAGAAGCCACGGGTAAGGCGCTCGGCGACGGGGGTCACGTGCGACTGTTTCGGAGATTGGCGCAGACTTGGGCTGGAATAATGAATGCAGGGAGGTAATATTGATCCCCAAGTTCAGCTAACTGGGCAAGTTAATGATTAGATAAGCATTAATCAAGAATATTAAATATCGAGCAATTGCTAATTCATCATCTGATGCTATTTTAATTCAACATCAGAATTAATTTAATGCAAATCATGCATTTTTGATTATTGACAAGTTTAGAGATAAATGAGGATGAATTTAGAAGTTCAGTTTACTGTTTTAGAAATGATGAGGCTTTTAAGTCAGATGAGCTAAAGCAGTTGTGTTTTTTTTTTTTTGGTTAAAACATTTATTTACTTCAAGTCAGGTTTCCTGTGTCCTGGGCCAGAATCGCGGCTGTCTGGGTTTCCCTCCTGTTCACAGAGTCTGTCCATGACTCATGTCATCTCATCAGACATCACAGTTGTCCTTTGACTTTTGGTTTTTGTGTTTTGGGTCACACCCAGCGATGCTCAGGGGTTACTCCTGGTGTTGCTTGGGGGACCCTATGGGATGCTGGGGATCGGACCTGGGTCAGCCGTGTGCGAGGCAAACGCCCTCCTCGCTGTGCGTGGCTCTGGCCCTCACAGTTGTCCTTGTAGAGTGAAGAGCAAGAGAGGGCAGCGTGTCCGGTCAGCGTGTCCGGTCAGCGTGTCCAATCAGCCTGTCACTTCCTGTCAGTCAATGGATCGGCCCAAACCCGGCCAAGAGCAGAGACAAGCGAGTCTGAGGGTGTGGGGGCGTGGCTGGGCGGGTCCGTCAGGGTGGGTCGGCCTGCCCACCGCCTCCAGCAGGACTGGGGTTCGAGTTAGGGAGTGACTGAGACAATCACTGCCATCCAATGCCCCTCCAGGTCAGCCTGGCCACACGGCCCATTCTCGCTGCTGGGCACACGCGTGGGCATCGTGGCATGTCCCTGAGCAGGGGCGGTGCTGGGGCTGGGGGGTGCCGGAGGCCCCAGAGCCTGTGTCCACGGAGCCCAGCACAAGCCTGGATGGTGGCCACACCTCAGCCACACCCTCTTGCCTGAAGGGTCCTGGCTGCAGCCTGCAGTGCTCCCACTACCCACTGACAGTGCTCCCAGCACTCTTCATAGTGCTCCCACCACCCTCCAGCAGTGCTCTCTCTACCCACCGACGGTGCTCCCACTCGCCTCCGATAGTGCTCCCACCACCCTCGACAGTGCTCCCTCCCCCTGCCCACCTGCCTTCATCCCCCGCCCACCTGGCCCCACTCTGGGAGGAGGCTCTGACCAGCTGGTCCCCACTTCTGCCCCCTCCCCTCCCACTGTCTCAGCCACTCCCCGTGGGTCTGTGCCCACGGCAGAGCTGGGTCTTGTAGAGGGGCCTCTCTCCGGGCGTCAGAGGCAGACACAGGACGGACGGGAGGGGCGGGCAGCGGCCAGTCCCGCAGCACTGGGCAGCCTCTGGAAGGCTCCGCGTCCTGGCTGGGAGCTGTAGGGACTGTCCCGCGATGCGGGGTGGCCGTCCTGCCTGAGATGGTGCCCGGGACGGACTCCTTTCGGCCCCCTCGGCCGGGGCAGCCCTGTGCCCGCGCAGGCTCGGTGGCAGCGGCCGCGTGCTCAGACTTGCTGGCCCCCGCTAGCTGGTGTCCCGGCGCCTCGGTCCTGCCTTGCATGCCTCCCGTCGCTCCCCTCGGCCCAGCCGGCCGTGCGAGAGGCCAGAGGCAGCTCCCAGGGGCTGCTGGCCTCGTGGGCCGGGGCGGGCTGAGGCCCGTGGGCACGCGGCGGTTTTGTCCCTCTCTGGGCCTGGAAAAGCCGCCGTGGAAATACCCTTTGGTTCTGCGAGCAGTTAAGATGTTATCTCGGTTGGAAATCCTCATTAGGGAGAGAGGAGTAATTTCAGCGGGACCATTAGCGGCCGGAACGTCCTATTAACTGTCTTCTGTGGCCCGTCTTTTATCGGCGGCCTATCTGCTCGGCACCTGGCCCGGCCCCAGCGCCTTTTCCTAATAATAACACGCTGCACTTCGCGAGGCCTTTCATCCGCGAGACAGTAATTAATGAAGCCCGCAGCCCTTTGAGGTAGGTGAGCCTGGTGCTCCAGAGGCGCTCGAGTGGGTCTCTCAGGCGCGCCCACTCAGGCTGAGCGAAAATCCCCACACAGCTCGAGTGGCGCATGGAAGGACAGTGTCCCCGGGGGGACAGGTGGGCGGACAGCACCCTCTGCCCACTCCAGACCCTGCACCCCGTGTCCCACCCAGGGCTCGCTCCAGCCACTGCAGGGGGGGCTCAGCCGTGTCAGACCCTGGGACATGCTCACACACCGCAGGGTCCTCCGCAAGGGACAGGCTGGGGGAGGGGGGCGGCCACCACCAGCAGAGGTGCTGCGGGCCTCAGGGGTCCCTGTGCCTGCCGGGCTCTGATGGGTCCTCAGCTCCCAAGGGGGAGCCAGACACATGTGGCGACTGAGCTGCCTGTCCGAGCGAGGCGGGGCCTTTGCCGTGTGTGTGTGTGTGTGTGTGTGTGTGTGTGTGTGTGAAGGTGTATGTGTGTGAATGTGTGAGGAAGTCTGAGTGTGTGTGGATGTGAGTGAGTGGGACATGGTGTATCCGAGTGTGGCTGTGACCGAATATGACAAAGCATGTGAGTGTGTGCATGTGGGCATGAATGTGAGACGGTATGTATGTGAGTGTGAGTGTGAGTGTGTGAATGTGGGTGTGCGAGTGTGTCTCTGAGTTATGGATATGGGAGTGTGGAGGGGGTGTGAGAATTTGAGCATGTGTCAGTGTTTATGAGTGTGTGTGTGTGTGTGTGTGTGTGCATCTGGGTGTGTGTGTGTCTCAGTGTGTGAGTGTTGTGTCCCTGACTCTCTTGCAGTGCAGTGGGGCCACCAGGCCCTGGCTGGCATCCCCCAGGCCTGTGACACTGCGTCTGTCGTTGGAGAATATTTCAGAGCCCGCTCGGGTTCCTCCTGGCCTTCCCTGGCTCCTGCTGGCTCATTCATACCCTTCCCTGCCCTCACCGCAGGTGGGATGAAGGGGGGACACCCGGACAGGCCGTCACTGCAGGTGGGGTGAAGGAGGGGACACCCAGACAGGCCATCACTGCAGGTGGGGAACACCCATGGGGTTAGTGGGAATGCCTCTGGTGGGTGACGTGGGGGTCCGGGGGTTGCTCTCTGAGACCCGGTGAGCCTTGCCCAATGGGCTGGGGTAGGGCGCGCACTTACTGGGCAGACACGAGGGGTTTCTGCCAGCCTGTGGCTGGACGCCAACACTGGTGGACACAGACCCCTCGGCTGCAGGAGTGACTGAGTCGGGGCGCCGGGGACACACACCCTAGCTCCCTTGCCCCCAATGCCGGCAGCACGGGAGTCCCAGCTCAGGCCCGAGCCCCTTCCCGCAGGTGCAGAAACAAGCCAGGCTCCTTTCCGGGGCAGTGCCCGCCTGGGAGCCCGTCTGCAGAGTGGCCAAGGCTCTCGCGTGTCTCCGCGCACACTGTCCCCCTGCTCACCGTGGTTGAAAGCACAAAGAAATGACAGTGAGCGGCAAGGGCCAGGCACGGGAAGCCCGACCTGAACCGACAAAGCGACAGGCGACTGAGCTCTGTCCTCCGGCCTGAAGGAAGGCGGAGCGCGGGCCTGGGGTGGCCAGCGTGGCCGCCTGCACCTGCCCCTGCCCCCAGCAGGCCTCGAGGGGAGGGGGTCAGGCGCTGCTCCCGCGGCCCGGGAAGGCGCTGCCTGCTTTGAGCTTCCGCACTCGCCGCTTGTTTCTTTAGCTTTTGTTTGCTGAAGGGAGGCTCAGGGCTTAGGTGAAAATCGGCCCCTCCGCCTGGCCTGAAATCTTAGACTCGGGGGCACTAAGCGCGGCCCCCGTAAGCCGAGAGGTTGAATGCTTTTTTATTGCAGACGTGAGGCTGGAGACAAACCTTTTTGCAAGCAAAGTGCCCACTAAGCTTCTGGGTGTTTTCACAGGCGCCCGGGGAATGTGGCCGTTCGAGCAGCTCTGTGCCGGGGCTGGTGGAAGTCCAGCTTTGTCCGGCCGGGGAGTCCAACGCTTGTTGCTGGGGATTAGCTTCACAATGCGGCCGGGTCAACACGGGGATCCCCAAGAACGGGGCCTGGCGGGAAACCATAACCCAGCGCTGGGAGAGGCCGGCGGGGTCGCAGGCCAGCATTCCGGGGGCCGCCAGCCCTGTCTCGACTTGCTTTCTCCACGGGCCGCACCAGCGGGCAGCCAGCCTGGAAATCCTGCCGCTGCCCCAGATCCGATGGGGGGAGCCTGCTGGCCCCGGGGTCAGGTACTCGACTAGGGCCATGCCTGGGTGAGCACATCCAGGGGTATCTAGAGGCATGGTTGGTGTCAGTCTGTTGGCGTGGTCAGTGTCAGTCTGATGACGTGGTGTTTCACAGTCTGATGGCGTGGTCAGTGTGTCACAGTCTAATGGTGTAGTCAGTGTGTCACAGTCTGATGGTGTGGTTTGGTGTGTCAATCTGATGGCATGGTCACGTCAGTCTGATGGCGTGGTCGGTGTCAGTCTGATGACGTGGTCGGTGTGTCACAGTTTGATGGCATGGTCAATGCGATGACATGGTCGGTGTGTCAGTCTGATGGTGTGGTTGGTGTGTCACAGTCTAATGGTGTAGTCAGTGTGTCACAGTCTGATGGCGTGGTCAGTGTATCAGTCGATGGCGTAGTCAGTATGTCACAATCTGATGCTGCTACTTTATAGCAATTAAAATAGCGGATTAGACCTGCTCATGTCTGCTGGCGCTGTTGGCTCTGCTGTGTCTGTAGTGACAGCTGGAAGCTCTGGTGTCTGCTAGCTTTCGTGGGACACAGGGCCCGGCCAGGGGCCAACAGGCAGTGGGGGGTGCGATGCAAGGGAGGGTGGGGTTGTGATTCAGGGATTGTCCCCGGAAGGCTCAGGAGCTGCCTCCCCCTGTCCGTGTGGAGTTCAGCTG
>JAOXYA010162146.1:0-21116 GCA_028565675.1 Sorex palustris | reverse complement strand
ACAGTAACAAGTCTCACAATGTTACTGGGCCCACTGGAGCAAATCGATGAACAATGGGAGGACAGTGACAGTGACAGATATCACTTTATTTAGAGTGATAGTATTGCTAGGATGTTTCTACTATATTTTGTCTGCTAAAGTTTCTCGTGCAATAGTTTCATTGACTGATTGTGTTGGGATTCTACAGATCTTATATGGCTTGCTATGTATTCCTCTTATTTTGTTTTTTAGAAGTTTTTGTCTATATTTCATTCCTTTTTTGTGTGCTCCTTTTATTTTGTTTAAGAAAATTTTTGACTATACTTTGGTTCTTTTTTTTCTTCTTATTTGTGTGTGTATGAGAGAGTGTGTGTTTGTGAAAGTGTGAATGTGAGAGTGTGTGTGTGAGAGAGACTGTGAGTGTGAGAGTGTGTGAGAGAGTGTGTGGGTGTGTGAGTGTGTGAATGTGTGTGAGTGTGACTATTTGATTGTGTGAGTGTTTGTGAGTGTGTGAGCATGTGTGAGTGTGTGAGCGTGAGTGTGTGAATGTGTATGACTATGTGAGTGTGTGTTTGTGAGAGTGTAAGTGTGAGAGTGTGTGTGAGTGTGAGTGTGTGTGAGAGTGTGTATATCACTCCGTGCATGGCTGTGTGTAACTGTGTGTGCGTGTCTGCATTTGTGTGACTGCACGTGCACATACCTGCATGCCGTGCTCATGTGTGAACACATGTGCTCACGCATTTGCACACACATGTGCTTTCGTGCTGTGTGTGTGGGGGGGTCTTCATGCAGGTGCTAGCCAAGGCCCTCCCTCTAGAGGCCCGGCAGGAGGGAGCCCAGCCCGTCCCCAGGCCCCTCCAAGATGCTTCTGTTTGGCCTGTCTGCCTGGCAGTCACTCAGACCCAGGGTGACCTATCAGCCCCCGCGGTGAGGCCGGAGGCTCCCGCCAGCCTCCCTGGCCAGGCTGTGGGGGAGGCGGGCGCTGAGGGGGCGGGAAATAGACTCACGTGGCTCGGAGGAGAGCTGCCCCCCTACTCGGGTCACACTGGCCCCAGGTGCTGGCAGCTGCCGGCCGGGACTGGACAGATGGGGCCAGGCGGTCTGCAGGTCTGCTGTCGCTGTCCTGCCGGGGAACTGGGTGGGGACACGGGCTATGGACGGAGAGGAGGGCCCAGTGCGTGGGGGAGTCGGGGCAGTGCCCACTGGCCCCGAGCACTGCCCACTGGGCCCCCATGACGACGAGTGAGCACCCTCCTGAGTCCAAGCTTCACAGCCCAGGGAGAGCACATGGTGAGGGGCCCCATGGCAGCACCCGGGGCAGAGGGCCCTGGCCACGGCACCAGGACAGAGTGCCAGGAGGCGGCCAGGGCCAAGGGACATGGCCCCCTGCTTTGTGTTGGGCTGTTCATTGTGGTGTGTCTCTGCGCTGCTCTGGTTATTATTATTGTTGTTGTTATTATTCCTATTACTGTCATCACTACCATTTGAGCGTCCTGTCTGGCCGGCTGGACAGCCCTGCCCCCTTGCTCGGACCCGTCCCTCTCCTGCTCTGTGGCCGGCCCTGGTGGCTGTTATCTGGGTCCTTCTGGTCCGCTCTGCCCAGCTCTGCTGTGTCCAGGTCCCCCTGGGCCCCTGTCCTGGGCCCGGGTCCCCCGCTGAGCTGGGCATAGTCTGAGGGCCACTGACCCTGCAGTGCCTGAGGGTGGTGACTGGCCACCTCTGCCTCTGGGCCCCCAGGGCTTGGCCCCCACCCACAGGTGCCCCAGGGCTCCGGGCCTGCCCAGAGGACCCCTCCCCGTCCCAGAACTTGGCAGCCACTTCCTGTCCCCCGCCCCCATTTCTCACAAGGGCCGGCGAGGCGGGGTGGGCACCGGCCTGGGCGCCCTGTCCTGGCCAGGCGCTCTGGTTCGGGGGTGGCTCCCAGCCATGGCCACTGTCCAGTAGCCTGACCCTTGGACCCAGAGCCTCCCCTTCCCCACACCTGTCACCCCCACCCAGGGCGTGGGGGGCAGGGCAGGGGTGATAGCCGGCAGACATGAGCCAATGCCCAGCGCCCACAGGCTCGGGCACCCGGTGACGAGGTGCTGGTCACTCTGAGAACCCCGATTCCCGGGCTTCAGACTGGCTGTGGCCGGGGGCACTGGGGAGTGACCGCTGGACCTTGGCCTGAGGGTCTCAATCACTAGCCAGTTTGGGACCGTTTGGCAGCTCACGGATGGGGCTGGGGACGGTCAGAGGCACGTGTGGCCAGTTCTGCTGCCGTCAGGGCCAGGGAGGGGCCCACTCGGGCTGGCCACCCATCTTGCCAGGCTGTTCCGGCTGGGGTGAGGCGAGGCAGAGCTTTGGGCTCCGGAGAAAGTGCTCATGACCGGGAGTGTCCCGCTGTCCAGAGACGGGGGCTGCTGAGGGCTGGTTGGGGGTGCCTTCCTGTGCGACAACACGCAGTCTGCTCCCCACCGAGCTCTCCGGCCCAGCCCCGAGCCCACCATCCACATGGCCTGCCCTGGACGTCCACAGCAAGGACTGAGCGTGCCCAAGGGCCAGTGCTTGCTGTTACCTGTGTCGTCCACCAGGTGGCAGTGGTGTCACACGGGAGGCCACGGGAGGGGGGCAGGCACCTCCCAACTCCAGGGTGGTCTTCACAGGAAACGCCGATTGCCTGACCCAAGTCCCCCCCTCCCCAGCACAAGCCCCTCTCAGCCACAGAGCCACTTCCTGCCCAGGCAGCCGCAGGGCTTTGGAGGGTTTGGAACCAACGCTCCGTGCGTGCCTCTCTCCCGGGAGCACCCCAGGCTGAGAGCACACGCGTGTGTGCATGTGTGTCTCCGTACATGTGTACAGGTCTCTCTGTACCTTGGCGTGCACGCATGCATGTGTGCGTGTATATATACATGTGTGTGCGTCTTTCTGCTTCTGTGTACCTGCCTATGCACACATGCCTATGTCTATCGACACACACATGCACGCGTGTCTTGTGCATGCGTGTGCATGTCCAAGTGCATGTGTGTCTCTGCACCGTGCACGCACATGTACCTACGTGTGTGTGCAGGCGCTTGTGTGGCACGCATGTGCGCGCGTGCACGACTCTGTGTGACGGCATGTGCATGTGTGTTGCGTGTGCAGGAGGGAGACGTGAGAAAAACCCAGCTCAGCCTTGTGAGGAGGGAGGGGGAGGGGCCCGTCCAGGCAAAACCCACCTCGCCAGGGAGACTCTGGGGCCTGGGGCAGCTCCTGCCCCTCCTTGGACTCCCCCAGGGACAGCCACAAACCGCCCCTGCTTCCTCTACCCCAGTGGTGGGGGGGTCGGGACAAGGAGCTGCCTGGGCTGCCTCCCCGCACCCCTCCCCCACGCCCCTCCCCTACACCCCTCTCTGCACCCCTCCACTGCATCCCTCCCCCGCACCCCTCCTCTGCACACACCCCCGATCCTTCCTCACACCCCTCCCCTGCACTCACCGCCCGCACCGTCTCCCCAGGTTTCTCAGAGCCCCCCCGTCCTGATCCCACCTGCCCACACCCCTCCTCACTGCCCAGCTCCATCTGGCCATGCCAGCGACTGCCCCTGGGCGGGGGAGTGGATAGCCCAGGGGGGCTCCAGAGACAGACCAGGAGTGTTCTATCCCCGGGGGGCCTTGGGAGAGTCAGTGGAGAAAGGGGGTGTGGGGAAGGGGTGGACTGAGGGCTCCCCATGGAAGCCCACCTGGTGACCAAGAGGGGTGAAGGGCCGGGGTGCACCCCATGCTGACGTCCTAGGGGGCTGGCAGGGGGCTCAGACAGATGCGGTCAGGGAGAGTCTATGAAGTTTCCTCTCTGGGCTGGCGGTGACTGCAGCACGGGGACTCCTCCACCTGTACGGCGAGGGAAACTGAGGCACGGGCTAAGGAGCCCCCTACGGCAGGACCTGACATGTTACCCCACCAGTGCAGCGGCAGCGGCCTGAGGAGACTCCTGGGCCCTGGGTCCTACAGGTGCCTCCTGGCATGCAGCCACAGCCAAGGTGACAGATGTGATAGGGCGTGTAGCGTGACAGGGCGTATAGCGTAAGAGGCGTGTAGTGTGACAGGGCATGTAGCATGACAGGGTGTGTAGCATGACAGGGCGTGTAGCGTCCCCCTGGTCCCTCTGTCTCGGAGCCCATCCCAGGGGCGGCCACTTTCTGTTCAGAGCATCTGGCTCCCTGGGCACTGGCTCTAGCTGGAAGGTTCTGTGCGGCCCAGCCCCAGGGGACAAGGGGACCCCCGCGCCCCTTCCCACAGCTCCCCCAGGCTGCAGGACAGACCGTGGGACCACAGGGCTCGGGGCTGGGGGCGGCAGCCCACAGAAGCCCGAGAAGCCCCCACAGCCGCCTGTGCCGGGGTCCCCCCTCTGGGGGCGTCCTGGGCCTATCCTGGCGGCTGGTTTGAGCTGTAGCCGGGGCAGAGGGGGGCGGTGTCGGGCTCTGGGCTAGTCAGAGCCCCGAGTGCACGCGGAGACAGGGCAGCCCCGTGTTCCAGAAGGTTCTCGTTTCCCCAGATGGCCGTGGAAAACATGAGTCAGAGGCCGGGGCTGCGGCTGAGTGAGTCAGAGCTGGGGCGAGGGGAGGGGGGGGCTCTTCCCTCCCGGGACGGAGGAGGCAAGCTGCCCGGCTGGTGGGGGGCCCCTCCCGGTCTCAGGAGAGGCTGCGGGCTGGAGGCCATTTCCAGGACCCCCAACTGGGCTCTGCGTTCTAATCCCACTGTGGCCGGGCCCAGCTTAGCTCTGAGCACCCTCAGCTGCCAATGCCCAAGGGGCCGGGACAAAGCGCCCAGGGCCTGGCACCAGCCTCCACTGTGAGTGCTCAGGCCCCCACTTCACAGCGAGGAAACTGAGGCTCCAGGTGCCCTGAGCTCTCCTGTACACGATCGTGGGCCACTGAGCAAGGCCTCACTCCCACGCACTGTCCTCCAGTCCCATCTGGTAGGTGCTCCCACTCACCGTCCTCCATCTGCCCTGTGGGTGTTCCCACTCACCGTCCTCCATCCACCCAGTGGGTGCTCCCACTCATCGTCCTCCATCCTACCCTGTGGGTGCTCCCACTCACCGTCCTCCAGCCCACCCTGTGGGTGCTCCATGGGGCAGGGACTCACAGGGAGCCCAGCACAGCAGGTAACACACAACAGCACCACCCGGCACTGCCGACCTTAGGCCCTACTCATGCTCTGGACCTGGGACAGGCGGACAGACAGACAGACAGAGTCGGCATCCTGCCACCCAGGGTCCAGGGACACAGGAGCCTGCCCACAGGGGCCCGTGGACGCTGAGTGCTGAGACTTGGGACTGGCGAGGTGTCATCTCAGCAAAGGGAGGTTCAGAGGTAGCACAGCACCAGCCCAGGGCAGTGTGCATGGGGTCTCAGGCGGGAAACAGGGTCTGGGAAGGGCGGGGCGGGGCGGGTCTCGGTGCCACGGGCAGGCAGGGACCCCGCGGAGACGCCTGGGGCTGGAAGGCGCTGAACACAGGCCCGTGCCCAGGTCCCCGGCTTCTCCCTTCACGTTACCCCAGAGGAAATGACAAATGGCTTCTCCGGGACCACCCAGGAGGGTGCCCGCCCCTCCTGGCCAGCCCGCCTGTGAGTCACCAGACGGGCCCCGTGGGTGGCAGCCCTGGAAAGCGGGTCCCCTCCCGCGGGGGGGAGGGGTGAATGGGACAGGCTGGGGTGGGGGTGGGGGTGGGGGAAGCCGCCTTGCCTGGGGGGGGGTGCAGCGGGCTGGGGTGCGAGAGGCTGATTCTGAGGAATTCCGACCCGGCGTGGGAGTTCCCTCAGAGGAATGTGGTTTTTGAGAAAAAAACCTCAATAAGCAAATGCCATGTTCTCTGCTCCACAGGACCGCTTTTCCTTCTAGAAGATTCTCTGCAGTGTCTACACACCTCTAAATACTATCTGCGTTCTATGTAGTTTGATACATTAACCGATAGGATATTTTATTTGATTTCTGGGCCACGCCTGGCAGTCTCAGGGCTAACTCCTCGTTCAGTGCTCAGAAATCTCTCTTGCAGGGGCTCAGGGGACTGGGTGGGGTGCCGGGGACTGACCCAGGTTGGCTGCAGGCAGGCAACCCCTTTACGTGCTGTCCTGCCTCTCAGCCACCCAGGAACATTTTAAGACTATTTTTGTGTACTGCGCTGTCCTCCTATTGTTCATTGATTTGCTCGAGCGGGCCCGGTAACGTCTCCATTGTGAGACTTGTTGTTACTGTGTTTGGCATCTCGAATACGTCACGGGGAGCTTGCCAGGCTCTGCCGTACGGGCGAGATACTCTCGGCAGTTCTCTGGGCAGAGGAATTGAACCCAACTCGGCCAGGCCGGCTGCGCACAAGACACTGTGTTATCGCTTCAGCCCATTTTTGTGCATAAACACTTAAAAGCTTTAATGTATTAAAATGTTAATGTTCCAGTTTCCCCTACAAATTGTAGAGTAGCCTTAAAACATGCTACCATAAAGGGTGGATGGAGGACGGTGAGTGGGAGCACCCACAGGGCAGATGGAGGACGGTGAGTGGGAGCACCCACCAGATGGGACTGGAGGACAGTGCGTGGGAGTGAGGCCTTGCTCAGTGGCCCACGACTGTGGACAGGAGAGCTCAGGGCACCTGGAGCCTCAGTTTCCCTGCTGTGGAGTGGGGGCCTGATCACTATGGACCAAAGAACAAAATAAAGTTGGACTTTTAATAATTTTCACCAAATTCAGTAGTTAAGGTTCTAAGGGTTTTTAATGGCAAGACCGAGCACCAGCGTGGGTGTCCCTGAGGGTGGCGTGTGGCGAGACCCGGGGTTCCAGGGGTGCTCCGAGGAGCGAGGTTCCGGGTGCCAGAGGTGAGGGGGGTCACTGGGCCCCCAGGGAACAGCAGGCGCTGAGGCCGCCCACCTCCTGACAAGCCCGGGCAGGCAGAGGGCCCTATGCTGGCCACAGGGCAGGAGCTTAGGGGTGTCTGAGAAGCGCCCCCACCTCTCCAGGGGAAGGAGGCAGAGCTCCGAGGCCCTGGGTGGGCTGGGAGTGGGAGTCGGGGTTCTTGGAAGACAGATGGTGACGCAATGCCTGGGAGCAGCGGGGAAAGGCGAGGACCGAGGTGGGTGGCTGGGCCCAGGGTGCAGGGGTCAGGTCAGAATGGCCTGGCCTGGAGCCCCCCGAGGTGAGCAGACAGACGGGAGGAGTTTCTGGGGTGCAGTCCGTCCCAAAGACATCTCGCGTGGGGCTCGGCCACTGTGCCTGGTGGGCACCTGTGAGCCACAGGGTGACCCCACCCTCCAGAGGGACCAAGGGGCAGCCATGGAGAACAGGGCGTCCAGGGGCTCCTGGGGACCGTGACCATGGGTGGCAGCAGGAGGACACACTCCCGTGTGCCCAGAGGGCTCGGGCTGCTGTGAACCCCAGGGGCCCGCTCTGAAAGTTTAACTTTCAGAAAACGGCTTGTAGGTAATGCAGCTGATGCAGGTGAGGGCGCCCCCTGCAGGTAACGCAGCTCACTGCAGGTGAGGGCGCCCCCTGCAGGGAAAGTGCTTTAATGTCAGGTAGAGCTCCCCCTGCAGGTAAAGCACCTCACTGGGGGTGACAACGGCCCTGCAGGGAAAGCATGTCACTGCACTTCCAGGGAAGGGCTCCTCCTGCAGGTGCAGTAACGTGAAGCAAGTGCTTCAGAGTGCCCCGCCCCCGTCGTGAAGACCAGAAACACTGGGCAGATGAGCAACCAGAGCTGTCCTTCCCTTGAGCTATCCTGGGGTCACTGCAGGGGTGGAGGCTCCGCAGAGCCCCAGCCCCCACGCCTCTACGGATCCCCTTTCAACTTGTCCGAAGGGCGTCACTCTGCAAGCTAGAAGTTGGGGGCAGGAATTTCTGGAGCAGAGAGATGGGAGGTGCGTGGGCAGGCGGGGTCAGGACTTAGTGGCTGGACAGCCGCCCCCTTCCTTTGAGGACTGGCATGTTTGGGGTCAGGGGGTGGTGTCACTTGCGGGATGTCTCAGGAAGATGGCCTGGGCTCTCTGACCCTTTGGCCCTTTCTTTTTTTTTTTCTTTTTGGGTCACACCTGGCAATGCACAGGGCTTACTCTCGGCTCTGCACTCAGGAATTACTCCTGGCGGTGCCCAGAGAACCATATGGGATGCTGGGAATCGAACCTGGGTCAACCGTGTGCAAGGCAAACACCCTACCTGCTGTGCTATCACTCCAGCCCCAGGCCCTTTCTTCATAAGAGCCCCTGGGCTCTGTGGTCTGCCCCCCATTCTGGCTTGGAAGGTCGTCCTGCTCAAAGTCAGTGGACTGGGTGCCAACATGCACCTGGGGGGGAGGTCGTGGGGGAGGGGAACAGGCAGGACCCTGCATGGCCCTGAGCCCAGAGCTTTAAGCAGGCTCAGAGCCAGCAAAGGCCGAAGTGCAGAGTGGGCTGTGGTGAGAGGGTCAGGCAGTGGGACACCTGAGGGTCCACAGGGGCAGTTCAGATCAGGGGTACTTGGGGCCCAAGGCACTATGTATGGGTCTGGTGGCCTCAACAAACTGGGTTTTTCTGCTAAAAACGCTTCTGTTTGTGGTTCGGATTTGTGGTGTTTTCTTCCTGTGTGAACCGTGTGAAGGGCAGGGGTGACAAGCAAGGGGCAGGAGCTGCCCACTGCGCCGGACAGCGACTCTGCAGGTAATAGACAGGCTGGCAGGCTGGCGTTCTCCTAAGCGCTCGGGCGCCATGATAGGGCTGACTTCATCTTTGTTCCAGCGGTTGGCGTTGTTTTCGCAGGAAGGATCTCTCCCAAGAACGCCATTTTCATGTCGTCAGAGCACCTCTGTCCCTGGACTCCCTGGGTTCTCCATTCCTGCCGGCAGGCCTCCACGTGTCTCAGCCTGTTGGCCTCTGACGTTCTGGAAGGCTCCCCTGTGCTCGTGCCCTGCCGCTCTCCCTCTGCCTCTCAGAGTCTCAACATTCCATTTTCCCGCCCACTGGACAGCAGATGTTCCCCAAAAGTCTGGTCCTTTTGGCTGTGACGTGCCAATCCTCTGTGCCCACTTCTGTGGGGGTGGAGCTTCCTCAGTTCCTGGGGTGACCCATCTGCAGACACATATCCCTCCACCCTTCCAGGATATTCTTACAAGCATTCCCTGTCGCAGATGCTAAGCCCTGTTTTGCCTCTCATCATTTCGAGAGGTGAATCCTGCTGTATCCTGATTAGCCACCGGGAACATTCATTTCGTCCTTCACAGACACTTCAGAATCAGTGTTTCACACTCATCAAAACAGCATGCAGAGCTTCATAGGCCTCCCACTACAGTTGCACATTGATTTCGGGGCTTTCGGGATGACGCGAGCCTTCCCGGGTTGCACATCACCTCGTCCCTCTGTTCCTCTCAGCAGGGTTTCCATTCTAGGAAGTTTCATTTTGCTCTTGCCAAACCGCTTCTGTTTACTTGTTCTTTTCTGCATTGCGACGCTCGTTTACCAAGCAGAAAATCAGACTTTACTCATTCCGTCATTTGTTTCTACTCGCGTGTAGGAATTCCTCCTTCTGTGTATTGATTTGAGGTCTGTGGGTCGAGCCGAATTCACTATTAAGAAATAACAATACGGCAATTCCTTTCATTCCCGGTGTCACGATCACACCCTCTGCCAATGACCACTTTTGTGTTTGCTCTTTTTCAAGTCTTCACCCCCCGACTTCGCATTTCCTCTGCTCGTCTGATGTCTGGGGCTTCCAGCGGGATGATAAACAGAAGCTGTGACCGCAGCACAGCACTCTCCTCCCTGGGGTCCAGAGACAGAGTTCCACCAGCAGTGTGTGTGTGTGTGTGTGTGTGTGTGTGTGTGTGCGTGTGTGTACGTGTGTGTGGTCTGCTGGGGTCTGGGAGGCGGTACCTGATGTCTGATGAGCACACTCTCTCCTCTGCTGTGACATTTATCCCTGGCTCTGCCCCAGAGGTGCAGTGCGGCCACCACGCCCGCAGGAGTGGACACAGCCTCTTGCCTGGGGATTTTTCCTGCCTAAATGTGGCTTGCCTGTCTCAGCTCTCCCCCAGGGCAGCGGCCACACTCCGGAGTCTTTGTCATAAGGCCTGGGTGGATTCAGGTGAGGGCGGAAGACCAACTGCTTTCCGGGCAGAGGAGGGCCGTGCCAGCCTGAGACCAGCACCAGCTCTTCCCTGGCGCAGCTGCCCCCTCTCAGCCGGCTCCCCCGGTGCCAAGTCTTGCTGCCATCGGGCTGGGGTTGGCTCAGGGAGCCGTGGGCCGCCTCTGACCTCTGCTCTGGGGTCGCCACTTAACCAGGCTGCAGGGCTGGCACTCCTGGCCTCACTGCAGCGTGGGCAGCTCCGAGGAGGAGAAGAATGCAGGAGAGGCTGCATTTAAAAGTCGGTGGCAAACAACCGGGACTCTGCAGGCGCAGCCCCTCTCCCCTCGGCGGGCGCTGAGACACCTCTTTTCACCGCCTTGGAACTGCAAGGCTCCCGGGAGAGCGGTGCTCTGAAACGACACAGTGAAACTAGCTCGGAGGATGTCCTGCACAGGGACTAAGAAGGGACGTGATTGGAGGGGCTTAGGCGCGACGTGATTGGAGCAAACTGGGACGGGCTGTAACTGGAGGGAGTTAGGTGCGATGTGATTGGACCAAACGAAGACGGGCTGTGATTGGAAGAACTTAGGCGTGACATGATTGGAGCAAACTAAGACGGGCTGTGATTGGAGGGGCTTAGGCGCGATGTGATTGGACCAAACCGGACGGGCTGTGAGTGGAAGAACTTAGGCGCGATGTGATTGGAGCAAACTAAGACGGGCCGTGATTGGAGGGACTTGGGCGTGATGTGATTGGGACAAACTAAGACGGGCCGTGATTGGAGGGGCTTGGGCGCGGTGTAATTGGAGCAGAATCTCAGGTGGAACCCGCATGTGTTCAGATCTTCGGAGCCTGGTGGGACCCACGTGGAGCCGGGGTCACCCCGGGACACGGCCTGTGTGCCTGGAGGAGGAAACGTGCAGGTCCCATGCGCGAGCCCCATGCCCCGGAGCAGCCAGGAGCTGGATCAATGTCTCACTGGACGCGGTGCTCTCGGCCCACGGTGGAGGCCTCGCCGCAGCCTCCAGGCCCTGGCAGGAGAGAGCAGAGCGAAACCCGCATCAGGGTCCACTTTCCGCTTCCCGTTGCATCCCGAGTACTGCAAGACATCCGAGTGTGAAGTGTGGGGTCATGCTAGGTCCTTCGCTGCAGGGAGAGGGTTTTGAACGATGACTCACGGGTCCCGAGGGGGCCCGGCTGGGAGGGGCTGGCCTCTGCCCCTTCCTCTCTCCATCACGTTCTTTTCCGCTACTTACAACCCACCTCGGTCCTTGTTTGCACCCTGTCTGGCTCCAACCTGCTGATCCGTGTCCCCCTACAGCTGTGGCCTTGGGTACACAGGGGGAAGGGACAGGGGGTGGCACAGGTGAAGCATTGGCACGCCCCGACATTCCACGTGGCGCTCGCTCCCTGCACCCCTCTCCCTCACCCCGGTGTCTCCTCGCTTGGCGACTGGAGATAGACTCAGGCTGTTTCCCTGACTCTGGGACCCGCTGACCCTGGCACGCTGGAGCAGCGCGATGGTCGTTTTCCAGGATCCTTTACTCAGAGCTCTGGCTCCTGACGCAGGCAGGAAGTCTGCACAGCGCCTGGGAATGGACAGACTCAGCATTTTCCCGGCCGCCTCCAGAAGGATCTGTGTGTCCCTGCAGATCTGAAGCCTGGTTCCCTCCCAGCATCCCCATGCGGAGCACATCCTGGGATACGGCCACTGCCAAGGCTCACAGTGGCTCGCTCAGTCCTTCCCAGTAGCTGGGTGTGCAATGGGGTCCCGCCCTCACCTCTGAGACCCCAGTCTCTGGTGTGAGAGTTTGAGTACCCTTAAGGTCAGCAGGGGAGTGCAGAATCGCCACGGCCACTCATCCACACACTTTCCCTCAGACCTTCCCTGGACACTTGCTCCTCAGTGGACCTCTCAGCAGCAGTATGAATTCCATCAGGGCCGCCCGCTCTCCCGCAGGGAGGCCATGCAGCCCGGCCTGTCCTTCTGCTGAGTCCAACTATGTTAGAGAAAACCGCAGACAGCCCAGGTGCTGAGTGATCTCATTTCCGTGGGGAGAGCGTGCTCGTCAGAGTCCAAGGAACAGAAGGAAGCACTCTCGTGGCCAGGGAAGCTTCCTGGCAGCCCTGTCCATCCAGGAGAGCCGGGGCCCCTGATGCACGGGTCCTGCCTCGATGGAATTCCTTCTACTGGCAGGGCCAGAACAGAACCACACAAGGAGGGTTCTTGCACCTTGCCACACTTTGGAAACTTCTGGAAGACTGGAGAAGGATCACTACTGGGTTTAAAGTTGGGACTGAGTGGATGTGATGGTCACAGCAGCATGTGTGGCCAATGGAGGAGGGGAGAGAGCGTCTCAGGGCCCCCGAGGGAACTGGACCTCTGAAGTAGAAAAGGTTGAGGGCTCCAAAGGGGAGAGGGCCCAAGTCGTGGGCTGGGTTCCTCAGCTGGCACCGGGTAGCCCACCACAGGCTCCAGACAGTGAGACAGTGTGAGCACTGGAGTAGGATGCAGAGTTCCTCAGACCAGTGCTGTTTACATGAACTCTAAGTCACAGACATGAACAGGATGATTTTCTTTTTAATAATATGTGCCAACAGAAAGATACTTTGGACAACCTGGCAGGCTACCGAATGTAACCTGCCCACACGGCAGAGTCTGGCAAACTCCCCATGGCGTGCTCAATATGCCAAATACCAGGTAACAATGATGGGTCTCATTCTCCTAACCCTGAAAGGGCCTTGAATATGGCACTTTAAAAAAAATCTCAGGGCTAGGACGAAGGAGACGTTACTGGGGCCTGCTCGAGGCAATCGACGCACAACAGGATGATCGTGAACGTGAACAGAAAGATGCAGAATGGAAGAAAGCAATCGTGGTTTGACTAATAGAAAAAAGGAGTAAGAGATGATGAGAAAAGGGAATGGGTGGGCAGGAGAGTAGATGAATGGATGTTGGCTGGGTGGGTGGATGTCGATGGATACACAATTGATGAATGGAACCCGGGTAGATGCTGGATGGATGTATATGAATGAACAGCGGAGGGAGGGCCAGGTGGACATATAGGAAGATGGAAGGCAGCAAGCAGACATGGGAAGGCGGACGGAAATGGTCTGTGAACAGAGGAATATCTCTAGCACAGTCCTTTGGACTTGAGGACTAAGAAGACAAAAACTCAGGATAACAGAGCACCTAAGCAAATTGGGCAAGAACAGCTGAAAATACCGAGAGGATGAGGGGAAATGGTCCTCTGCCCTCTCTCTCAGCAAACTTCTGGCCTGACTGGGAGGAATGTGTGTCCCACCCGTGGGTGAAGTGCCAGACACTTTTATTTGAAACTGGAAACGAATATCCTCGCCTGACATCTGGTTTTCACGTGGTGTGTGTGTGTGTGTGTGTGTGTGTGTGTGTTGAATCAAGGCCCACAGTGGCCAGATGAAGCTAGCAGGCTTTGCTATTTCAGGAGAGGGGGTGCTGGGGGGCCGATGATCTCATCTCTGTTTTATATTCTGCCTAAAACATTTCCAAATACCCGCAGCGACTTTATAAGAACTTGGGGCCCACTCGGCCCCATGAAGTCCTGGGACGTGTCTGTCGTTTCCAAGGAGTGTTTGCGCGTGGGTTTGTGTGGAATGACCCGTCTTTGCTGTCGAGCTCGGCCTGATGTGGAACAGCTGCTTCCTGCGCCAGCCTGGAAGTTGGCCTGCAAGGCGATCTGGGTGCGGCCAGGTCCTGGCTGATCAGTTACTCCGTTCAGGCGCGGCCAGGTCCTAGCTGGTCAGTTACTCCGTTCAAGGGCAGCTAGGTCCTGGCTGGTCAGTTATTTTGTTCAGGGTCGGCCAGGTCCTGGCTGGTCACTTACTCCATTCAGGCTGGCCAGGTCCTGGCTGGTCAGTTAATCCATTTTGTTGAAATGTGCTGTTGGCGCAAGCGTCCTGACATCCCAGAACAGAGGCCAGGCAGACTCTAGAACTCACTCTGACACCCAGAGATAGAGAGAAGCTTCAGGCAGCTGTGCTCTGGGCTCAGTGTTTGGACTCTGCCCTGTCCTCTAGTCACCGTTTCTTCTGACGCCAAGGCCAGGGTTGCCGTGGGCGACCTCGGGATCATGTGGCCGTTCAGGACAGGAATCCTAGCCGCTGTCTCAGCTCGTCCATCGCCGTGGGCCTGACCGGACACCCCATGCTATGTTCCAAACATGCACATGACCGCTGGGCCAACACCCGTCTCTGCGCTTCCCTCATGGCCACTCACTAGGCCAAACCTGGGTCTGGGTTTGGTCACTTGATGGGAGAATTCAGGGGTCTCTGAGTTCCCGCCGAGCATGTGGTCATTGCCGGGAGTCCCCTGCTGACCTCCCCGAGGCTGGTGCCCCCTCCCCCATGCCTCCAGAGCAACTGCAGCTGCGTCCCTCTCTGCTTCCTCCTCAGGAAGGTCTCAGGCCCTGCACCCCGATTTCTGGTGCCTGCACTTTCCTCCCCAGACTACTCCCAAATGGCCGTGTGCATCCTGCCACCCCCCCCAACCGTACCTTCAGGATGGTCCCAGGGATTCCCGGCAGCAGCAAACTGCTGACCGAGTGACTGATGCCCACTGAGCGCCAGTTAGAGACCCCCAAATATGATATAGTTGATCAACTAAATATTTTCTTCATTAGGCCCATAGCCGAGTCTCACCCCAACCCTGACCAGCACCGGAGCCAATGTCCTCCCGTCGGGCCCCGAGCCCCGCCCGCCCCACCTACCTCCTCAACAGACACACTATTTTTGGGTCGCACCCAGCGATGCTCAGGGGTTCCTACTGGCTCTGCACTCAGCAATTACTCCTAGCGGTGCTCAGGGGACCATATGGGATGCTGGGAATTGAACCCAGGTCGGCCATGTTCAAGGCCAGAGGAAGGGCAGGGAAGGGCATGGATGCATCGGTGAGGGAATTGTTCTGCTTGGAAAGAACAAGGCTGGGGGAGCTCCAGGGATGGGTCGGTTTCAAGGATATTATCAGGCAATGTCAGCAGCTGGGATTTTTAAAGAATTAGTCTTATATTTCTACTGGAGGCACGTTGACTTCTACTACTAATGATGATTTCGAGCAGACGGCATGCACACACCAGGCCCTCCACCACCGCCTTAGTATCCCCAAGCTCGCCTCTGTAAGGGCGAAGGTCATTATAGTCACAGGGATGAGTGAGAAACTGTTTATTTGGAAGACGAGAGAAACTAAAATGAAACATCCAGGATTCTTGATGTGGAAGAAAGTGAGCTGGTATGGAAAGTGAAGGAGAGAGAGAGACAGACAGAGACAGAGACAGAGTCAGAGAAGAGAGGGAGAGAGAGAGAGAAGACAGACAGACAGACACACAGAGAAGAGAGAGAACCGCCCACAGCCTTTGAGCAGGTCAGAAGCCAGTGAGCTGCAGAGTAGCCAAGGCCACGCTGATGGGTGACGGCTGAGACTCTCAGCACCTGTTGTTGAAGAAAACCCAGAAAGATGAACATCTTCCTGCCCCAAAGAGCTCTTCCAAACTTGACAGAGAATTAGATTGTGTAGAAAGACTGGATAATAAGCAGAAAATCCATCATGGCAGGGAACCGTGACCAGAGCATGTCAGGGCTGTGCTATCATCGGTCTTTCTTACAAACGCTTTCACAGAACTGAAGTCAGCCGACCTCATCGGAGATTATTCCGGAAAGGGGAAAACGGGAGCAAGCAAACGCAAACGCTTTTAATTTTGATGCAGACAGCGTTTCACAGAGACTTATATCTGAGCAAGACAGAATTCATTCCGGGGAAGAGCTGTTTCACAATAAGCTCCTCAGACCCGCTAATGGACGGTGCACTCCAAGTATTCTCAGAGCAGGAAGTTTCTGGGGTCAGAGCCTCATCTTAGCCCAAATGACTCGCATTGAGTTGCTCGAAATGGCCCTTGGATCGCAAGTCTGTTTGCAGTGACTGCTTCCCCTTTCCATTCTGGTGTATTCATAGTTTCTTTCTTCTCAGGACACTGCAGACATTTAGGAGCTCGCTTCAATGTGTGTCTTGCTTCGGGGCTGGGACACACCCAGAGCTCAGGGGCTATTCCTGGGCCCGGGCTGAGCCTGAGGTTCTCGGGGTTCACACTGGGCCCTGGATGGAACCCAGGTCTCTTGCAGGCAGAACATGCCCTCAGCCTTTCTGGGCCTGAGCCCGAAATCTGGAAGTGAATTTCTATCATTTGTGCATCTATTTTTCCAGGAAGGAAACTACATCTACTTTCAAAGGAAGTTGACAATGTTTCTGTGTGAATAAATAATTCATGTGACGCCCAGCTGGTCGCATGTGAGAGAACGCTCTCCTGCCACCCTGCCCCAGCGAGAGGCCCAGAGCTGAGTGGGTCCCCCTCAGCAGCTCGGACCTTCGTTTCAAGAAGAGGGGAAATGTCCTCCCGGCCTGGAAACTGGCGGCCACCTGCGGCGCGTGTTTGCTTTCTCTGCTCGCTGTGGTTCGGCCTGTTGTTTTAGGCGGGTCGCACCGACTGCGCCGGCTCTCTCCCCTTTGGAAGACCCACGTTTGCACTTTGACAGATCACCCGGGAGCCGCGCCCCGGTCCCGTCACTGACTGAGCGTGGCTCGCCCTGGACTCGGGCCCCGCTGCCCCGAAGTCCACAAGGATATCCCCTGGATGCCCACTCGGTCCCAGGGCTGGGGCACATGGCCGCGTCGGCTGGGGGCCCTCCTTGGCTGTCGGTGCCCCCCAAAAGTTGCTTTGGGGGCTTGGGACTTGGGCAGATGGAGAGATGATAGATGGAGAGGGCTGGGGCCTCAGCCTCCTGGTGCAGCTTTCCTGGGTGTGCAGGAGACTCCGTGCCCCGTGGCGGGTTCCTTCTTCCAGACGGACAGATGGAAGCCGCGTCTCTGCTTCCTCAGGTCAGAACAGAAGCCTTCCCTGTCCTTGGCCCCTCCGTGTAGTGGTGGGCAGGATCAGACCTGGGGGTTCGTCCCTTACCTGGAGGCACGGGGACCTGGGGGCAGCTCAGGCACCATCTTTGCTCCCCATCACAGCCCTGGACTCACAGTCACGTTTTCTGTTGTTTTTTTTTAACCTATTTTGGGGACCGCAGCGACAGCAGGGAGGGCATTTGCCTTGCACGTGGTCGACCCAGGTTCGATTCCCAGCATCCCATAGGGTCCCCCGAGCACCGCCATGAGTAACTGCCGAGTGCAGAGCCAGGAGGAACCCCTGAGCATTGCTGGGTGTGACCCAAAAAGCAAAAACAAACAGAAAAACTATTTATTTTTGTCTTTCTAGGGTTTTGTTTTAAACTTTAGAACTTCCCCCATCCCCCCTGGCATGGTGCTCAGGGTTCATTCCCAGGGTCCTTGACCCCAGCGCATTGCTGGGCCCGTTGATGCTGGGTTTGAGGCCGCCCCCCTTGAGCTGGGGTGGGACCGTCTGACTTTACAGATGGCTCCGGGTGCCTGGAGCTTTGGGTTCTTGTTCTCAGATCCCGGGCGCTCAGGTCTGCAGTCTCCCATCACGTTCTCCCAGGGACAGGCTTTGGAAAGTGGAATGGAGCCGATGAGGCAGACACAAGCCACCGTGTCTGCAAAGCTGCTCCGTGTTCCTGCTCACTGAGTCACCGCTGGACACAGGCCACGGAAATGTCCTCGGGGTGGACGCTGCCTCTCCCGCTGGAGCCTGACCAAAGCACGCACAGCACAACAGCTTCTAGACCAAAGTTTGGGACTCAGACTGTGCTGTGGCTTCTGGTCAGGCTGCCAACTACTTCCAGGGTGACAGACCCTCTCCAACACAGCCACAGGAGCACTCAGAGCATGAGGACAAACGTGGGCTGTTAGCCACGGCATTGGGGGCTGTTTTGTTATGCAACACCGAGCCATGGCATTGGGGGTATTTGGTTAGAAAACACTGAGCCACATTAGGGGGTTTGGTTATGTGGCACTGAGCCACGACATTGGGATGTTTGGTTACACAGCATTGGCCCACGGCATTAAGGTGTTGGGTCATGTGGCACTGAGCCACAGCATTAGTGTGTTGGGTCATGTGGCACCAAACCACAGCATTGGGGTTTTGGGTTATGTGGCACCAAGCCACGGCATTGGGTGATGGGTCATGTGGCACCAAGCCACGGCATTAGGGGGTTTGGTTATGTGGCACTGACCCACGACATTGGGGTGTTTGGTTATGTGGCACTGAGCCAAGGCATTGGGGTGTTGGGTTATGTGGCACTGAGCCACGACATTGGAGTGATGGATCATGTGGCACTGAGCCACAGCATTGGGGGGTTTGGTTATGTGGCACTGACCCACGGCTTTAGGGTGTTGGGTCATGTGGCACCAAGCCACGGCATTGGGGTGTTGGGTTATGCAGCACTGCTCTGTGATGACTAGCTGATAGTGAAGTGGTGCCCGTAGCCCAAATCAAGGAGGAGTTTACTCCTGCACATTCAGAGCTGCCCGTCTCGAAATTCCTTCCTGCTGAGATCACGGCTGTGGAAAATCAGGACTGACTTGGGGACCATCACCTCTGCAGTACAACTGGCTATGGAAGCTTCCAGAAGCTGCAAAGACCAACGCGGGTCATCTCACAGGAACCCTCTCCGGAGGAGGGGTTGCTGACAGATCTCCCAAGGATTTCTGTTTCCAGCTGTGCCACGTAAATGTTTTATCTGTCTAATCAAAACCAAACACACCCATGCCTGACCGCACTGTGCTGTCTCCCTGGCTCCTGCCGTGGCCACGTAGGGTCTCAATTGAAAGCATCTTTTCCATAAATGTTCCCAGCACCAGAATGGTCATACCTGTACGTAAAACAGATGAATTTCTTTCTTTTCCTTTGTTTTATTATTTGTTGCTTTTGGGGCCACACCCAGCGATGCACAAGGGTCACTCCTGGCTCTACACTCAGGAATTGTCCCTGGTGGTGCTCAGGGGGCCATATGGGATGCTGGGAATCGAACCCGGGTCGGCAAATGCCCTACCCACTGTGGTATCACTCCAGCCCCATCTTTCCCTTTGCTTTAGTGAAGAAAGTTTTGCTTTATTTTTTCCTCCTCTTTCTTCTTTTCCTTTTTCCTTTCCCCACTGGATAGTTTTCATCGTAGAAAGACACGAGGGGAGGGAAAGAAAGGAAGATGCGACGCGAGAATGTGTGGGCTTCTCTGGAGTGAAAAGACAGAGACAGAGACAAGCGTGGAGACAGCCCTGGGGGACCCCAGGCTGAGGCCCTCGGACGGCAGCACTGGACCCCTCTCGGCGCCGCCTGCCCTGACGCCTTGCGTGAGCCGCGTGTGGGTCATAGCAGCCCCGTCTCACAGTCGCTGCCGACGCAGGTCCTGTGCAGATGGAGCCCACCTGGGGGTGCCGACGGCCACTTCGACTTCCTGGGCCCGCCTCAGCGAGGGGTTATCACAATCCTCGCTCAGGTACTGCCAGGTCCAGCTCTGCTGGCCATCGGGGACGTGGTGGAGACTGGCCATCGGTGGAAAGGACTGTAACACTCTAGCATTTTTTTTTCTTTAAAAAAGCTTTTTTCTTTCATTGAATCACTGTGCAATAGACCCTTACAGAGCCGTACGTGTGTATTGGAAGACTAACATCCAAGACCAGGGAAAACAGGGGCTAGGAAGCCTGGCAATTCTAGCACTTTCTCACACCCCCTGGCACCCCTTTTCCTGACATGCTGTACATGTTTGCTCAGTTATTCTGAGGGGGTTATTCTGGGGGGGTGTCTGAGCACCCCTGGGCTTTGTGTCCTGACCCCCTGGCTGAGGCTGCTGTGTGGTGCTTCTCTGTCCCCTAGAAGTGTGGCTGTGGGGTTCAGGGCTCCAGACTTCCCCTTACATTCATGATTCCAGCCATGAAGTCCCCAGAGCCCCCCACGAAGAGACAGAGCAGGTTGTCTGTGGGGACCCGGCCTGGAGGCCCAGGGTAGCTCTGTCCACTTCAAGTCCACTGGGAGCCCCAGCCCTACTCTGAACCAGTGGCTCCACTTCCAGATCCTTCCACAACCTCGTGGGGGCCTCGGGTCCAGGGACTGTGCAGGAGCACTGCTGGACGGTGAGATACAGCTCTGGAGGGGGCGTGGCCTTCTCTGTCCACGGGGCCTGAGCGGGTTCCTCTGTCAACGGGGCCCCGAGCATGGGCCTCCTCTGTCCATGGACTCAGGGTGCTGGGCCCCTCAGGGGATGTCGGGGGGAAGGGCTGTGGCAGCTGAGGCTGGACGGCCACTCGTGTGTCCCCTGCGTCTTGCCCGCCGACCCCAGCACCCGCCTCTCTGGGGGAGTCCAGAGCCCTGAGCTGTCCCGAGGCGCCTCCCCGAGGCCCTGCAGTGCCCGCTCGGCCCGCGGCCCTTCCCACGGCCTGGGAGGGATGTGCGCGCGGGGTGGGCTGTCCCGAGTAGCGGGGAGTGGGGCAGGGCTGCTGTGTCCCTCCCTCCTGCTGGGAGCTCCCTAAGGGGGGGGTCCTGCTCCCCAAACCGACAGCCCGGACTGGCGCCGGCTGCGCCCCCCCACACCTCTCCCCAGGGATGTCAGCCAGCGAGACCCGGGGCGGGCTGTGATTGGAGGGACTTGGGGGCGGGCTGTGATTGGAGGGATTTAGGGGCGGGCTGTGATTGGAGGGACTTGGGGGCGGGCTGTGATTGGAGGGACTTAGGGGCGGGCTGTGATTGGAGCAGAATCTGGGCAGGGCTGTGAGATGTACCCGGGCTCGGAACCAGCCCTGCCAGGTCCCCAGCCCCCTCGCATGTGGGGAGACGTTGGGGGGGGGGGAACACAGGGTCTCTCTCGTTCTGGCACTCCTGGCCCTGCGTCTCACCCCAACACAGCTGGTGTCCTTGTGTGCTCTTGACCCGTGACCCCTGCAGGCGCATCCTGCTTCCGTCCGCACCGAGGCTTCGCCTGGACTGCGAGGCCCACCCCCACCTCTTCCGTCCACACAGATGTGGACCAGGCTGTCTCACTGCACCTACGACTCTTTCTAGAAAGATTTTTTTTTTTTTTTTTTGCTTTTTTAGTCACACCCGGCGATGCTCAGGGGTTACTCCTGGCTCTGCACTCAGGAATTACTCCTGGTGGTGCTCAGGGGACCAT